>CANTUT010000563.1:602500-815000 GCA_947687605.1 Reutealis trisperma
GGTTATATATATTCCATGCTCATTTTAAGAAGACTAAATAAAAAAATACTCATTAAGTAGATAGATAGGCTTACTTACCACTCTTGTGTACACCATTGAGAATCAAGTTTTTCCCATTGTTTTTTATTTGTTCTAGAAGATGGATTCTTCTTCAATTCAACTAGAGATTTGTACTTGTGAAAATTTTCTTCAAACAAGGTCTGCCTTTAACTCCTTAGACACTTGCCAACTTGTTGGAGCACCCACTTGTTTTTAGATGCTGCTAATTTAAACTTTTTCTAAAATAGAAATAGTTAAAATAAAAATAGTAATAGAGCCCAATGAAAGTTTATATTAGATTAATGTCATTGATATCAAAGATACACCATTGTAATAAAGACTCATTAATTGTAAATTAAAATGAAGTTCATATAATTTAAAAGTAATTAAATTGTAACTTAACAACTATCCATATAGTTGTTTTGATATCTATGGGAAACTTTCTCCAATTAGCAAATTCAAGTGGCATCAAATCTTTATTTTTTGCTACTATTCCACAAAAATACTCAAGCTCACCATCATCCACACATTGATTATAATCATTAAAGTTTTCCTGCAATTCCTCTCCTTCATGCAAGTTCCATATATCAACAAATATAGTGGGACCTCGAGTTTTGCATGGAGGAGTAGAAATAGCTACAAAACAATACTGGAAGAGAGTGAAATACAACTCAATTATCATAAAAATATCAAAAATCAATGCAAATGAAGTTCGCTTATGCTCAGCATCAGAATAACTATTAAATTCCTCTTGAGTGTCATGCGGAAATAATAATTGGGAATGATTTTAGAATTCAAATTCTCATCAGTAGATGTTAGAGTAAAAGTGCTTATCTCACAAGCTTCTCTCTGTAAACAACAAAGAGGTAAAATAGAACAAGAGAACTTTTAACAAATAAGTTATGAGTAGCACAAAAAATAAACTGAAAGAGACTCTTTATTAAGCTTTCAACCATAGTTTAAATACATAAAAGATAGGGAAAAGATAAGAATTGAATGCCTAAACATTAGGCACAATCACAACCATTTTAACTACATTCTTAAAATCAAGCAACTAAACTAAAGACTAGGATTCACAATAGACTCACGATAACTTTCAATTGACAAAGTAAAACACAACAATCTTACTAATTTCAATTTTATTTCTAATACTCCCCCATAATGTTGAAATTCACAACACCTAACGTATTTCTCAAGTACTCAAACTTGGTCGAAGAAAATAGTTTTGTAAACAAGCCATCCATCATATTGCTATTTCAAGATAATGCCAGTCTCTTCAATAAGTTTTCACAGTTTTGAGACTTGTCGGTCTCTCCAAAAAAGACTTTGGAGTTTTGAGACTTGTCGGTCCCATCAAAAACACATTAATCAAAACAAATCTTCTTTTAATTGAAGATCTTCAACTTGTGCTTGTAAGCTTGTTGTTTGTTTTTACAGATCTTCTCCAAGTGACCCATCTATTTTCATGACTGATATTTAATATCAGGTATATACCAACAATACTTTTCCAAATGTGTTGATTTCTTACAATGTGAGCATGGTGGAAATTTATTATGCGTCATGCCTTGGTCTCTTGATGAATCTTTCCCCCTTAATCTAGATATGAATGCTCCTTCAACCTTGTCTTCCTTACTCTTCAAAGCTCTCATTTGCTTTTATGCTTATAAGGCATTTATTAATTCTGCCAAGGGTATACTTGATAGATCTTTAGATTCTTCTAAAGCATAAATTTTAGACTTATATTTTTCATGCAAAGTTACAAGAATTTTTTGCATAATTCTTTCATTAGAGAAATCCTACCGAGCAACCTTACCTTGTTAACTATTCTGACCAACTTATCACAATAGTCTTTGATATTATCAGTCTCCTTCATTGTTAGCATCTCAACTCCCTGAGAAGATTGAGCATCTTCATGTTGTTGGTTTTTGCATCACCTTGATATTCCTTCTTGAGATAATCCCATATGTCTTTTGCATATGCTAAATTCATAACTTTTGTAAATATTGTGCTTGACATGGCAGAAAATAAACAAGCTTTAGCTTTGGACTTTTTTGTTTTTCTTTCTTTATAATTCTTCATTTGAGCTACTATAGGATTTGCAGGTAATGGAGTAATTTCATAATCTTCTTCAACTGCCTCCCAAAGATCTAAAACTTCAAGATGAGTTGTCATTTTAATGACCCAAGCTTGATAATTGTTGCCATCAAAAGGAGAAGGAGCTATATTTCAAAAGTGGTTCCAATTTCCATGGTTATTTTATTTTATTTTTTTGTAGAACTCACTCTGCTCACAAGTCCCCTAGGATCATTATGGGTTCTAATACCAAATGGTAGAGTAAAAGTGTTTATCTCACAAGCTTCTCTTTGTAAACAACAAAGAGGTAAAATAGAACAAGAGAACTTTTAACAAAGAAGTTATTAGTAGCACAAAAAATAAACTGAAAGAGACTCTTTATTAAGCTTTCAACCATAGTTTAAATACATAAAAGATAGAGAAAAGATAGAAACTGAATGCCTAAACATTAGGCACAATCACAACCATTTTAACTATGTTTCTAAAATCAAGCAACTAAACTAAAGACTAGGATTCACAATAGACACATGATAACTTTCAATTGACAAAGTAAATGGCAGCAAGCTTACTAATTTCAGCATTATTTCTAACAGTAGGCTCATCTACAAGTTGAGGTGGACATGACTGAGTATCTAAACAATTTAAAACAGTTGGAATCTTCTTTTGAGGTTGTAAAGGGTTTGTCTTTTCAAGTTGTTTTCTAATTCTCTGTAACATTTTGCATTTTGCAATAGTTTAACATTAAAACCATGAAGCAAGATTTGATATTTGAAAATAGGGGGAAATGTGTTCTTAATGAATAATCTTAACTAGATATATTTCTTATAATTACATTGGCTTGTAATGATCTTATGACATTCAAACTACCATGTGAAGATTTAATACAATGATTTAAATGAAATTGGTAAATAGAGTTTGAAGTACCAAGATCTTAAGAAGTTAACCTTAATTCAAAACTATATGGCATAATAGGAAAAATAATAGATATACAATTGAAAAAAGATAGATTGAAGCTCCTCCGATAAAGAGGTGCAAGCATTTTGATGCTGGTGGAGACAAAAAGGGGAAGGACACTTCTTTTTTCTAAATGCTATTATATGGGTATAATTTGGATTTTCTTTGCTGGTGTTGGGAAAAGCCTAGAATTTTTATTCGCTTTGTTTTGTGGGTTTCTTGTGCTGTTATTTCAAGACTTCTACTGCTTGTTTATGATGGCAATTAGCAATTAATAGCAATGCAATTTTAGTCAGAAGTAAAAGAAAAAAAAAAGATAGTTTAAAACAGATGAACAAATGTATATCATAGAAATAAAGATTATGGTTTAAACCATACTTGAGAAATCACAGTTGCAACTGAACAAGAAGATTGATGCATAATGCCCATGATGCAGGTATCATATTGGTACTAGGAAATGAGGGCATGCTTGAAAATTTGGTGCAAGTTTATTTTTATTTTTAAAGAAAAGGAAGGGAAGTTTAGTACTTCAAGGAATTTCTAAAAAAAATTCCTTTTTTTAGTAAATAAAAATTTTTTCTATATTTATGAAAAAAATTTAGATAACTATATTGTCACATCCCAACTTTAGAAATATAATGGTCCTAGAACATAAGGAGACATAAGGTCACCCACGCCAATAAAACTCACTCATGCATATAATAACTTTGTCTAGGATCATACCGAATCTCATGCATTAATTTGATAAAATCTTAAATAAAGGAAAACCTTAAGTTGCGAAAGAATAGTTAAATATACTTTAAACACAATCCCAAAAATAAATGAACATTTTAAGACTCCAAATTAAATCATCAAACATATAGTTCCAAAATAAAACTCTTGAAATAAGAACTCCTAGAGCATCTAGAGACTCAATATAACATATCATTGTAATAAACTTTGACAAGGGAATTTCCCAAGCGGAGTAGGTTGCTTGAGCAATCACCTTGCCTTCTCATGATGCTCACCTAGAACCATATAAGAAAAAAGGGTGAGATAGATGATCTCAATGAGTAAACAATACAACTTGTAAAATAGCATATATCCCTTTATAAGGGTTCAAGGTTCATAAATCATGGTTTGCAAATGAGCAAGGTTCACAGAAATCAACTTATTACTTGTAAACTTGTAAAGAGTGATGGCTTATTAGCTCATTCACTCAAGGGAGAGGTGGCATCATATCAAATTCTAACTCCTAACTTGTAACTTGTAAAGAGTCATGAAACTAATCAGGCTCCATGGCTAGAACCGCCCCTTCTAGCTAAGATGGATACATAACCCCTATCCATTAGGTTAAGACCATATGTATAGGGATCGATGATTACTCGCATCAACAAGAGGATTTCTGCACAAAGGTTCATAAATACCATATCGAGAGCTAATGGCAATCACTTATAATAACAACATTTAAGAATGCAATCACATTTAACATAATAGCAATAATAGTTTAATTTTTTGAGCAATAGATAAATAACAGTGTGATTCCAAAAGGAAAATAAGGTAAGGCAACAATTCACAAATGTTCTTTATTATAATTGAATAAGCAAAAATGGTTTTGGACCAATTGTCCTTTGGCCACCCAAGCTTACAAAGAAATTATTTAGTCATAATTAAAAATAGAAAAGAACTTGGGTTTCATGATATTAAAGGTTCACATAACATGATAAATTCTACTTATAACTTGAACATAATGTTTACTCACCGTGTGGTTCCTTTGCT
Source organism: Reutealis trisperma (assembly GCA_947687605.1). Classification (NCBI taxonomy): domain Eukaryota; kingdom Viridiplantae; phylum Streptophyta; class Magnoliopsida; order Malpighiales; family Euphorbiaceae; genus Reutealis; species Reutealis trisperma. The sequence goes on from CANTUT010000563.1 coordinate 607,325, forward strand.
CCTAGTACTTGTAGCCTCTTTGAACTTCTACTAATCCTCAAGCTCTAACATAATATTTAATTTAATATTTAGCATTTGCTTAATATCATGCTATCCTATCCCATAACTATCCCATGCACATAGAACATTCACATAAACTTGGAGTTGCACTTAAAAGTGCACTCATTATTTGCACATAACATGTTGACTTTCAAAGTCTTGCATACTTTGCCTTTATAGGCCCATATGAAATCACATAGTAACTCATACCAAGATTCTTCTAAATTCAAATACAATATATCATAATCTTAATATCAATTCAATTTAACATTCAACTTAGTACACTTAACACTTTCCGTGAATGTCAACTTAACAAGTAACCCTTCAAGTGTCATGATTATCTCTTATGACCAATCCATACAATCAAACTCATAGTCAATTTAAGATCATTAATTCATTATTAACTCATCATAAAATCTATTTCCCATATCACTTAATCATATTAACCATACATAGTAATAGGATTAGGAAACCCTAGGTATACCTAATTGTCTATAAACTTGTCTAGATTTATTCTTTCAACCAACATGCAATTAAATCATTTATCATTCATGTATACATGTCAAAAATCATTAAAAATATATCATATAAAAACTATAGACATTGGGATTAAAATCCCTATGTTGGCTAAATCTACCTATCAAAGAAAACATGAATTTTCTTACTTTTTCGCACTTTTCGTTTATTACAATAATATGCAAAAATTATGGTTTAAACCAAGATTTTTCATGCAAAGATAACAAAAATCATTTTAGAACATCCCAATGTACCAATTGGCACCCATATGTGTATATATGCATGAAAATTTTCCAACTTTAGGTTTTAAGATGAAAACCATGAATCTTTCTTGCTTCCTGTACTTTCCGGTCATTACAGTAATATATAAACACATTATTTAAATTGATATTTTTCATGTAAACATGACAAAAATTATTTTAGAGCATCAACATGTAGGAATCAGCAACCCTTAGTAATTCATATGCATGAAAATTCCAATTTTAGATTTTAGAGTGAAAATCATAAGTTTTCTTGCTTCTCGGTATTTTCTGATCATTATAGTAATATACAGAAATATATTTTAAATCAATATTTTTCATTTGAATATAATAAAAATCAATTTAGAACAGAATGAAATACAAATTGGTATCCCCTTCCACTATTATGCATGAAAATTCCAAATTTTGAGTTTTAGGGTTCACCTTTGGAGGATTTACATAGAAAGGGTTGTGTTTTTGGTGGGAAAATTGATTTCTCTTTCAAAAATTCACCTAGGCTGAATTTAATCAATAAAAAATCAGTAAATACATAGCCCAAAATAGTTTTTCCATGGTTAGTTTCAAAAAAATCAAATAATAAATTGAAAGAAGAGAAAAACTTATGAAAATAGTCGCGAAATCGCAAGGTTTGAAAACACCTTATGAATTTTAGTTGAGAGAATATTTTTGAGAGAAATTTTCAGTCAAAATTATGAATAATAATAGAATGGTGGCTGTCACCTTTAGGGCTGGCTGAATTTTAGCTTAAATATTTAGGGTTTTGGCCAAATTCCAAGTTTACCCTTAATGAGCTAGGTTAGGAGTGTTTTTGGTGTAGTGGGCTTTTGGGGAATTAGGCCTTTTATTTAATTTATAGGCTGCTTATAGGTTATTAAAAATAAAATACTTTTCTTATTATTTTCATTGAAATTTGCCTCAAAATATTTATTTAAAAATATTTTAAAAATGCTCATAAAAATTATTTTATGCTTAAAAATCGTTTTTTGCATGAAAATTCAATTTATGTGAAATAAATTATTTTATACTTATGCATTTCATATAAATCACTTACTTCACCATAATAGTTCATATTATGCATATTAGGGCTAATCTAACATGCCACATTGTCACAACCTGCCTTTTGAGCCGTGATGGTCCTAGGGCATAGGGAGACATAAGGTCACCTAAAACCATACAACCCACTTAACTTATAATCTCATTCAATTATCATATAATACCTTACCCCAAGATCATTACCTGATACCCTTCCCTTGTTACCCATTAATCATTTACCATTTCTTAACTATCTTAGAAGACCATTCATAATCACAACTTGTAAGATTTCGAGGATTTCATTTCATATCAATAACTCAATGTACATTATTCATACATTTCATAATAATAATACAACAATTTTTACAATATATGTAACCGGTAACATTCTAAGACTAAATCATTGACTACCATGGAGTTATAAATAGTGGTCTTCCAAAATCGAGAATCACGACACTTGAAATTACCGAACAATTTCCAAGCAGAAGAACATGGCTTGGAATTCATCTTATTGACTTATCGATCATGCTTAAGAAATTGAAACTAATAGAGAATGAGATAAGACTCAGTGAGCACATAATAATACAAAATACATACATATATACGTAATTGCATGGTGAGTACAGGAATCAATAGCAAAAAGGCTCTTTATAGAAATGGAATAGTTTCAATCAATGTCATTGTTAAGTTCAATTTCTCATTGAAGTTGGGAGTAGTATCATTAGCAGAAATAACTAACTCATGGAAGCAAGATGCTACTCACATATATAAATTCAAGAGTGGCGACCTGAGCCTTGCTTACTTACAAGTATCACATTACGTAAGACTGATCGGGTCTTATAGCTAGGCGTTCCCCCTAACATAGGTTGGGTACTCTCACCCTACCCACAGGCTTTACCAAGTGAACAAGGTTTGATGTCTTTCCCCACACTAAAAAGGGGTTTCTGCTTATCAATAGGTTTTCTAATGAACACATTACAAATTCAATAGGCTAGGTTCATAATAACAATTGTCATCAAGAAACATCCATTTAAAGGCTCATTGTTCAACAGGTCATTCAAGCTCATTAAGGCATTGAAATGGTTCAATGATCATGGTTTGAACAATAAAGACATACAGTACAAGTTATGATATATTATTAAGTACTCATCTTGGACTCCTTTGCTCCTATTACACTTGACTCTTGATGCTAGTGGTGCTCTTCACACTAATGACAACATCCTTACCCTTGCCTTTAGACTCTACACATTTGCAATTCAATCGTACATCAATCACTGTTAAAGTCAAGATATACTATACATATACCTGATACTAATCTTAGCATTTTCCTTAGTCATTCTTTAAATAGCCAAAGCTATACACTGTATGAGGGATACTTCTTCTCCTCCAAATCTCACATTTCAACATTTCGTACAAACAATTTAAACAAATTCTAATGTTTAATAGAATCAATTCTACTTCTACCATTAAATTCCATAAATAAGTCTAGTTCGTTAATTTTGGGGAAAGTCACTTCTATCAATTGGATTTAAAAACTAACATTATACAAATCATCTAAGTCCATTCTTAAGCTTGATTTTTTCTTTACTTTTATGAATTCAAATTTAATACTTAAAATCCCTAATTTTCCCATAAACCCTAGAATTTGGGGAAAACTATTAATTCCCCACCCAATCATCAAATCTTCAACTTCATCATAGAACTATGTAATTAGCATAACATAAAACCCATATAATCATTAAATTGTCAATATATAGCACACAAAGTTCAAGTTCCCTTAAGATGTTCAAATCTTAACCCAAGCTTCCAAGGTTCACTTTAATATTTCTAATTCATTATTCTTCATCTAAAGCACCCATTGATGTAATCAATCATAATTTAGAATATTTCTATAGCTATTCATTAACATGGCCGAATCTTCCTTATGATGTGTGTGTGTATATATGTATATATATATATATATATATATATATATATATATATATATATATATATATATATATATATATATATATATATATATATATATATATGTAATCAATCATAATTTAGAATATTTCTATAGCTATTCACTAACATGGCCGAATCATCCTTATGATGTGTGTATATATATATATATATATATATATGTATGTATGTACATATACATACATACATATATATATATATATATATATATATATATATATATATATATGTATGCATATATATATATGTAGGTATATATACATACATACATACATATATATATATATATATATATATATATATATATATATATATATATATATATATATATATATATATATATATATGTATGCATATATATATATGTAGGTATATATATATATATATATATATATATATATATATATATATATATATATATATATATATATATATATATATATACATACATATATATATATATATATGTATGTATCTATATATATATATATGTATGTATGTATATATATCTATCTATCTATCTATATATATATATATATATATATATATATATATATATATATATATATATATGTATGTATGTATTTATGTATGCATATATATATATGTAGGTATATATATATGTACATATGTATATATATCTATATATACATACATACATATATATATATATAGATAGATACATACATATATATATATATAGATAGATATATATATATATATATATATATATATATATATATATATATATATACATATATATATACCTACATATATATATATGCATACATATACATATATATATATATATATATATATATATATATATATATATATATATATATATATATATATATATATATATATATATATATATATATATATATGTATGTATGTATGTATGTATGTATGTATATATAGATATATATATATATATATATATATATATATATATATATATATATATGTATGTATGTATGTATGTATGTATGTATGTATGTATATATATATATATATATATATATATATATATATATATATATATATATATATATATATATATATGTATGTATGTATGTATGTATCTATATATACATGCATACATACATACATACATATATATATATATATATATATATATATATATATATATATATATATATATATATATATATATATATATCTATGTATACATACATACATACATACATATATATATATATATATATATATATGTATGTATGCATACATATACATATATATATATATATATATGTATATGTATGCATACATACATATATATATATATATATATATATATATATATATATATATATATATATATATATATATATATATATATATATATATATATATATATTAAGTTGGATGGTGAGGATTTATCAAGTTAAATCTAATGGTTAAGATTTAACCTTAATGGATGGCTATGATTTGATCAAGATGGAGGGCTAGGATTCTCTCTACAGTGGAGAGAGTTATCACAAGGTGCTAGGTGTTCCAATGGAAGCTTGACTCATGTGCAAGAAAGAACAAGAATTTCACTTGGTTAAGCATTTGACTTGGTCAATTTTGGTGACTAAGAGCTACACCACCAAGACTTGATCTCTACACTTGCTTTGTCTTCTACCTTGAGCCCACCATACATTCACTTTGGATGTTGCATCCTCCTTATGCCTAATAGGCCGGCCATCCAATGGGTTTGGGCTTTTAAGCCCAAAAGCCCATTAGCAGATCCTTATATGCACATTTCAAACTTGGTACTTAGTATATTTTCCATTTCATTTCTTTCACTTTAATACATATATTTCTACCTTCTAATATTACTACACACTCTAAACATTACTAAATAAATTTCATACATATCGTAATGCCCATTTACTAACTCTTTACTAGCATTGATTAAGTATATATATCACATAAGCTCATTGGGTCAACCTAAGTTTGACCTCCATTATACCATTGGAACTTTAATTGAATTCAATTTCCTATATCACTATCATCACCTTCCAATGTCTTAGGAGATGTGAACACCCATTTACTAGCACTTTAAATTCACATTACAAACAAGTTTTTAACATAATCACATTAAGTCAAACTCGGTTTGACTTTCATTTTATCATGAAAGCACATATCAATGTTGACTTCCTTCGTTACTCATTGTCACATTATTTATTAAATTCACTTCTTGTGATTTTTTTTAGGTTCTTAGTATACTAAGGGGACCTTAAATGATACAATATATGGATGTCATCATTACGGTTTATAGTTGGCTAAGAAAATCTTGGGTATTACACATATACTCATCAATCACACACACATGAATTTTCATAAAAGCACATATTTTGTCATAGTAGTTCTAAATTCAAGAAATTTAGTCATGAAACTCCTAGGGTAGATGTGGGTTGTTGCATATATTTCATAAGATCTTGAAAATAATGAATTTAATGAAATATAAGGTCATTGTTAATGTATATTATTAATCTTAAGTTGATGTATATTGTGCACAGAATATAAATTAAGGCATAAGTTATTGAAATCCACGATATGTTCTAGGTTAACTAATTAATACATCTAAATGCATCTAGACCTTTTGATTTAATTGCATCCCTTTATGTTGTTATTTTATAAGAAATTTGTTTATAATTTAAAATGTGACTCATCGATTATAATATAAACCTTGAAAACACATATACAAATACATATATAGAGATCAATTTATGTAATTTTGTTTTAAGATTCGTCGTAAACTTTTAATAAGAAAGAATGATAGAATTTGAAATTTTAATTTTTTATATTTTGACTAAATAAGTACATAAGCATTAAATTATTGTTTTGTCTTCTTTTATGATAATTTTATTAGTTTAATCAATTTAGTTTTTAGTTCAAATTAAGTTGTTTTGATGTTTATTTTTGTATTTTTTGCATTATTTTTATGTTGTGGTGGTATATTGTGCAGGTATTATGAAATTGGTGAAGAATTTAGCTTAAATGGAGAGAAATGGAGAAGATACGCTCTTAGACATGCCCATGTCTTTAGGCATGGAGTCTACTAGATGATTTATCAAATTGGTGCATTTTAAGAATAGGAGACATGCCTTCAGACATGCCCTAAAGCATGTCTAAGAAATGTGGGCATAATCCAACATGTTCTCCTTTATATATTTACAGCTTTGCTTCATCAAGGATGGCCAATTTTCACAATTCAAGCTCTAGTTTTGTTTTGCTTTCATTTTCTTTTCCTTGTAAATAAACTAGATTATGTTTTATTTTTATTTTAATCAATTGTTCCTAGCTTTAATTCAAGGATTACTAGATTTGAGATCAATTTGCATCAAGAATTGAAATCAAACTTTGGGATTTATTAACTCAAAAAGTATTGTATCCCTAACTATATTTTAATCTTTATTTCAATTCAATTTATATTATTATTCTTGATTATTGAGCATGATGATGGATATAATTGTGATTAATTTATTGATTGAATTGATTATGAGCTAATATTGTGTGTCTAGAGCTAGGATGATTCCACTTGAATAAATGTGTTAGGGCTAGCTTTGATGATTTATTTTGCTTTTTTTTTTTTATTGAATTGTGTTAATTGTGATTCTTCAATTTTCTAGCCAACTATTGATAAAATCTAGGTATTGAATGAAGTCAAGAGATAAATTTAATACTTGAACTAGGTTCAATAGAGGATTAGGTATGAATCATAAATGTATTACCTAATTAATAAATTGATAAATAATTTAGTTAATCCTAATTAGGTATTAATATAAGAATACGAGAGTTATTGGATTATTATCCTATATTAGTCTTGCTTGATTAATTTACCAGTTTTGGAAAAATAGCTCATTAAGTTAATTAGCCTAATAGAGGATCTTAATTAGTTGACTCTAAACCCTAGACTTCCTTTTAATTGATGTTTAAAACATTTGATTATTTATTTTTATTTATTTAATTATTATTCATAAATCTATGTTTGACTAGAATGTTTAGATTTGGATTTGTATTTATTGTTTATTGACATTAATAGGGTAGTAAATTAATTATAATTATGCCTAGGTATATTTCCTCAACTCCACAAGAAATCAACCTCTAGGTGAACTCATTGCTATCTACGATACGATTCATTTACTTGTGAGTATTTAAATTTGCTTAAGTTTATATTAGATCAAATTTAAGTGTAATAAATTTTGGTGCCCTTGCCAAGGAGTTAAATTGGCATGTTTTAATTTTTCTTGTTACCCTATTGTTTGTCAATTGTGTTTTAGTTTCGTTTATTATGTTTAAATTTCTTATTCATTAAATTATGTTTTATTATTGTGATTTGGGATCCATTCTTTTTGTCTTTTTATTGTTAACTTATTTTATTTGTTTAATTTTTTTTATTATTGGATAAGTTAATTGCCATGAATAATGATGATTTATTTTATCAAATTATGAGCTTAAAAGCACATATTACCACATTATCTAATGTAAAATATATGCAATGTAATTCTAGTCAATTTCTTTTCAGGTATGTGATTAGTGTGGGCAAAATCATATCTCAATTAAATGCCTAATGTATTATTCACTTCCACCACCACCTCCACTACCAATGTACAACAAATGTTGGAACCCTAATGATAATTTTTGGGATCATGGAAATTGGCAATTTTTAGTTGGTTATCAAAGTGAGCAAATGCAACCAACATTGGAGAGATCCTTTCAAAACTACATTCAAGTTTATGAGAAAAATAGATCGAAGAGACCTTCAATAGAGGAGTCATTGCAAAAGTTCATGGAAGTTAGCCAAGTAGAAGGAGCTACAATTAATGAACAACCACTAGTTGACTACTATTTTGAACAAGGATGGCCAACTTTAGAGGAATCCCTTCAATATTATATTGAAGTTTGTGAGAGGAATAGACCACAGAGTCCTTCATTGGAGGAGTCATTGCAAAAATACATTAAAGTTAGTCAATGTGAATAAGCTGAAATTTATAAGCAATGTCTTGAACAGACCACCTAAAGGATAGAGGAACATGTGTATGACATTATGAGATGCCTCCAAGAACAAGCACAAAAGGAAGAGCAAGAGAAGCAACTTTAAGAAGATGAGGAGAGTACATTTGAAGTATTAGAATATGATATGAAACCTCATCTTGATCAAAATTTTGTTACATCAAAGGAGGTGATTGAGGTGGAGATAAAGAAAAAGCAAATTAGTAGAATATATTGTATTAATCTTGATGATAAGGAGAAATCTACATAGAGTGTTAAGTTGTTTGAGAACCCATGTGAAATGTTCTCCATTTCGACATGTTCATATTATATAGGATTTCAGATAGAGCTTCACTCTACTACTTAGGCAAGAGAGAGCCTACAAGATAAAAACTAAGGAAGGAGCTTCCACGAAGACTTTTGCATATACATTTGTATCCTTGATGATATATCCATATAGTCTAACCCAAGACTATAAATGAAGCACTTTTGGGAGGCAACCCAATTTAATTTTTTATTGTTTCTAGTTCTTTTTATTTGCTTATATTTTAGTTTTACTATTTTTAATATTTATTAGTTTTGTTTAATGTTTTTATTTTATTTACTTTAGTTAATGTGAAGCAGAGAAAAAGGGAATTGTGCTAAACTACTACAGCTTTCTTGGAGAGGAAAAGGCCAAACTTCACAACCACCATCACAACAATAGTTTTTGTGTCATCTGTTTTCAGGGAATATTTCTTTCCCCTTTTTTTTTATTTTTTTATTTTTACACATTGAGGAAAATGTGTATTTTAAGTGTTGGGGAAGGAAATCTTGTAAAATTTAAAACTTCGTTTTATTAGAATTATTTATGTGTTTTGAATTCTTTTAGTTTTGAGTGTTTTTGTGTTTTAAGACTTTTTAATTTTTTTTGAGTCTTCATTAACTTGCATATTTAGCAATAATTTGGGGCAATATTGTGGTTATGTAATTCTTTTTTAAGTATGATTTTTGGCTTGAATTTTGATTTGAGTAGCTAAGAAGACTTTGGGAAGTAAATGAAAAATGTTGACTGTAGTGTAGGGTTTAAAGTGTGTGGTTTTATTAAAGTGCTATTGATTTGTGAACATGTTATGCTAAAATGCTAATTCTTATTTTTCATGACTTTAGTTAGTTTAGATAGATATTATTGCTCTTAAAAAAAAGAAGTAATTCTATAATAAAAAGTATAATGGTGTCCTACTCTTCTAATTGGAGTGCTTAGTAACTAGACGCATCCATGTATCCCATGGTTGTCTTTTATGTCAAATGGCAATCCAATTATAAGTATGAAAAAAATCACTCTAGGAGTTTTTATTGAATATTTCATAATTGAAACCTAGGAAAAGCCATTATACATCAAAATAAAAAAACATAAAAAAAAAAAAAGCAACTATACCTCGTATGAGCTAAATGAAAAGGATGATTTGTGAATGGTTAAATAATAATTAGTATGATCATGGATTAATAGTATTCACAAGTATTGTTTCAATGAGCATAAAATTATTGCAGATATTATAAGATTGTGAAATCAAATTAGATTTAATTAATAAAAAAAGAGTAAAACTTAAATATTTAAATAGGCCTTTTTAATATAATGCAGTCACGATACAAAACAAACCATCAATTCAACTGTAAACAATTAACAGTTAATAATTAGAGGTTCACATACAAATTTTTACACTTAATTACAAAATTCTCAGTAACTCAGTGGTTGATGGAGTTGTAAAATGATCAATAACTATTTTACAAAGTTATATTATATTGAATTTCCATTTATTATAAACAATTAAAATTTTTTATCCTTGCACATATAACTATATATTGATAAAAATAACTATACATATGAAATCTAATAATCATTATTTTCGAAATAAAGAGAATGATTTCACTATTTGTTGCCACCTTATTAATTTTGTAATTTGATTTCAACTATTTTCAAATGAATTAATATCAACTTGTTTAATTAATTAATAAAAAAAATTAATTAATCAACCAATCAATAAATTATTATAAAATATAATAATAAAATATGAATTAATATATAATAGAACAATATTATTAAATGGATTAATAAAAAAGAAAAAAAAAAAAACAAGGGTGCTTATGTGGTTTCCATGGAAATAATCAGCCGCTATTTGTGGTGGCCTTACGGTTGCTGGGGGCTAGCAACTAGTCCCACTTATAGTAGCAAATTGGATTGGTTCTAAATAGCCAACTAAAGTACCAACTTATCATCAAAATATGTAATTATTCAAATAATATTTAACATACAATTAATGCAGCAAATTATTTTGCACTATTTAAAAGAAAAAATAAAGGAATTAGGCATGGTAGAGTGTATTAACTATCCAAAATTATAGAGAGCAACTTGCTTTTATTCTTTTGCTTTATTTTTTTTTTTTAACTTCTTTGAGTTTTTATTATCTTATTTTACTTTTAAATTTAAGGCATAAATTTAAATATTGCTTAGGGATGAGTACATATACTATGAGTAGACTGATGTTCAAATCCATTTTTTCCAATACTTAAAAAAGGTTTTGATTTTGGATGTACATTTTCCTCCTATATATCATATTTACTTTTTTATTTAATAATAATGTCCTTATAATTAATACTCTAAATTTACATTATTGTATCTGTAGAAATTTTTTATTGACTGCAATTGTATTCTTTCCTTTTATATATTTTCATGTTTTCATGTATAATTTCTTTTTTCAAAGCAATGTTAATATATATATATATATATATATATATATATATGATTTTTCAAAAGAATAATTAATTAAATTTTATAAAAAATAATCAATATACTAATTAAGTGAGCATTTCTGTATATATTTGTATAAACCAAACAAATTTGATACTTGCTTGACAAAAATTTCCCTATCAGATCAGACCCAAATCTATCTCTCACGCACATTTGAAATTTCTTATTAATAAAAGCTTTTCATGGGATGAATGATTGTATTAATAATCTAAAACAAAATTCCACCTCGTATTTAGTAACTCTCAAAAACCAATTTTTAAGAAATTCTTTAAGATGTAAATAGAGTTAGTAATCAAAACGTAGTGTTTTCTCTCATCTCTGAATTTGTGCCTTCTTTTGTCTAGCTGAGATAGTAAAATCAAGGGAAAATGAAACGGAATTGAGAATTATACCAAATAAAATTTTATGATTACATTCTACTAATCTTTCTCTTTTCTCTTTGAAAATTAACATTACTTGAGCTAGCAAACCATGCTCGAGAGATTTCAATTCTTTGTATCTCTTACAATTTGAAAGTTCATCGAAATTAAGATTTGAAGTGTTAGTGCCACCATAACAACATTTTTGTTGTGATGCTTCTCTCACATGGAGAAACCCACAATTATTTTGACAAAAAGAAAGAAAAAAAAAAAGGAAAGGGTTGGCAAAACACATGGGCAATGGAAATTTGTTCTACTGCCCAGGCTTCTTTCTTTGAATAAAAGCTAGCATGCATTTGTGCCAGCTCAAACCAACTTGGGGAAGGACTACAAAAAGCCTTCCCCCTTCCATTTACAAACACACAGGATTCTAGAGAGAAAAATAGAGAGAATCCCTCTGAGAGGAAATTGAGAGTATTCCTACAATTAATTTGTAGAGAGAAAATATTGTGAGTTCCACAAAATTGTGAGGGAGTGATTTTTTGAGTGTATACCTCAAGTTTAAGTTAGTAAAACTTGAGAGATTAATTTCTTTGTATTCTTATTATTTTATAGTGAAGATATTTTAGAGTTTGTCTCGTGGTTTTTCCCTCAAGATTTAAGAGGGTTTTCCACATAAATATCTGTGTTCATTTTATTCCGTTATGCACGTATTTTTCTTAACAAGTGGTATCAGAGCCACTTGGTTGATGATCCCAGCCCATTAATATTCTTAGTATGCTTTGTGGTTGCAGCATAGACTGATCTTCCATATCAGAAAAGATTTTATTGGGACCGAGTAAATTTGCTATCATTGGCACTGTTATATTTTTAAAAAGGAAATATACTGCACGAAAGAGAAAAATATGATGAGTATTTTGATGTGATTAGTTTCAAAGATGGACGTCAACTCAATATTTATTTTTTGAAGTAAAGTTTTTTGCATGGTACTATTCATTCAAATTTTTAGAATTTGTTGACGTTTGTTGATGTCAGTGGCACTATAGCAACCCAACCCATCAGCAAATAGTAACGGTACTGTAGCAAGGATCCATACTGTAGCAATCCAGTACTATAGCAGAGATCCAATACTGTAGTAGAGATCAATATTGCTGCAAAAGTTCAGCCTAGAACTATAGCAGTCAAGTCCATCACTATAGCAGAGGTACTGTTCATACAATACTATTCATGGAAAAATTTGATATCTGCATTTTTTAGTGCAGCATTGTGCGATTAAGTGCATGTCTAGGAAAGTTTTGATACAAAGGTTATAATTGCCCATAGAGGCTTGATTTTAAGTGGGACCATTTGTGATCCCTCTAGTCTTTCCTGGAGACTTTCCTAGTGTATTTTTGTCACAATTGTTGTACACTATAGCAGCATACGACACTATAGCAGCATACAGTTACTGTAGCATAATACGGTTATTGTAATAGACTGAGGAAATGTCGGGTCAAAAGGTAAAAATTGAGAAGTTTGATGGCATTAACAATTTTTCTTTATGGCAAAGAATAATGAAGGATATTCTCATTCAACAAAAGGTTCATAAGACATTGTTAGGCAAAGAAAGTAAGGCTGCAATAGTCACTGATGATCATTGGGAGGAGTTAGATGAGATTGTAGCAAGTACAATTTGTCTAAATCTCTCAGATAGTGTCATACAGAATATTGAGTCAAAGGATTATAAGACTGCCAAAGAAACATGGGAGACTTTAGAGAATTTGTATATGTCAAAGAACCTTGCAAACAAATTCTACTTGTGGAGAGAATAGTATCAAATATGGAAGGTTAAAAATGTGAGCATGACGCAAAATATAAGCAACTTCAACCACAAGCTTTCTCAACTATCAAAGTTTAATGTGAAATTCAGTGATGAAGAAAGAACTATGATGCTTATGGTGATGCTTCCTTCGTCATATAATCATTTTACCACATCTTTGACTTATGCAAAAGATAAGATGGAGTTTGAAGTGGTTGCTAAAGCCTTGTTATCTTATGAGAAGTAGAATAAGGAAAGAGATCCAAAAGCACAAGCTCTTGTTATAAAACGTAGGGGCAGAAATAAATCTCAAGAAGGAAGAAATCAAAATGACAAGTCTAGAGAGAGATCAAAGTCGAGAAATAAAAGTTTTTTATGCTATCATTGTGGCAAACCAGGCCATATTAAAAAGAATTATCGATTGTTGAAACGAGCTGAGCCAAAGAGTAGTCAGTAAAAGAATCAAGAAGAAAACACTACTGTAATCATCACAATAGTAGAAGTAGCAATAGTAGCAGACGAGTGTCTACATATTGGTGATGATATGATTTAGTGGGTCGTTGATTCAGTCGCTTCTTTCCACATCACTCTAAACAAAAAAATGTTTACCGCATATAAAGCTGGCCATTTTGGAACTGTGAGGATGGAAAATTCAATACGTTCTCCAATTGTTGGAATTATAGATGTTTGCATATGGACAAATATTGGCTGCTAATTGACATTGAAAGATGTGAGGCATGTTCATGAATTACGCTTCAATCTTATATCTATAAAAGCCTTGGATAATCAAGGTTTTGAGAATTGTTTTGGTAATAACAAATGGAAACTTTATAAAGGATTATTGGTTATGGCAAAAGGAATGAGCTATTGCACGCTGTACAAAACCCGTGGAGAAGCATGTGAAAATGAGGTTAATGTAGTAGCTGAATCTTCACCAAATTTATGGTATAAAAGACTTGCCCATATGAGTGAAAAGGGGCTTCAAATTCTTGCCAAAAAGAAGATTATTCCTATAGAGAAAGGTGTTGGGTCATATCCTTGTGACTATTGCTTATTTGGAAAGCAGCATAGAGTTTCCTTTAAGAGCACCTCTATTAGAAGAAAAAATGCATTAGAATTGTGTATATTTTGATGTATATGGTCCCATAGAAGTTGAGTCTCTAGTAGGAGCTAAATACTTTGTAACCTTCATTGATGACTCTTCCAGAAAAGTCTGGGTGTATCTGTTGAAGACAAAAGACCAGGTGTTTCTAATTTTTCAGAAATTTCATGCCATGGTGGAAAGAGAAACAGGGAAGCAATTGAAGTGTCTCTATTTAGACAATAGAGGTGAATACACTTCTTATGAGTTTAGAGATTATTGCTCCAAACATGGAATTCAGCATGAGAAGATAGTCCCTGGAACTCCTCAACATAATGGTGTAGTTGAATGGATGAATTGTACTATTATGGAGAGAGTTAGATGTATGTTGAAAATAAGCAATCTTCCAAAGTCATTCTGGGGAGCAGCTGTTCAAACTGCATGCTATCTGATCAACAGATCGCCTTCTGCTCCATTAAACTTTGATATTCTAAAAAGAGTATGGACCAACAAAGGTGTCTTCTACTCTCATCTAAAGGTATTTGGATGCAAGGCATTTGTACATGTGCCAAAGGAGCAGAGATAGAAGCTTGATAATAAAGCCATACCATGTATCTTCATTGGATATGGTGATACAGAATTTTGGGTATAAATTTTAGGATCTAATAATGAAAAGAATCATGAGGAGTAGCGATGTGGTCTTTCATGAGGACCAAACTTTTGAAGATTTAAATAAAGAAGAGTAGCAAGTTGATAAAGATAGTATTGAGCTGATTCCTTCTCAAACTGAAAGAGAAGTGGAAGTTCAAGATGCAGCTGATGCCATTGAGGTGCCTTATGATGATGATGATGATGCTGAGGTTGATGTATTAGCACAAGAGAATGGTAATTAGGTGGAGGCAATTCAATAACCTAAGATTGATGTATAATATCTCAGAAGGTCAAACAAACCACATAAGCCATCTACAAAATACCTAAGGTCAGAATATGTTAATCTTACTAAGAAGGGGAAGCCAGAATCTTTTCAAGAAGTCTTATATCATAAAGACAAAAATAGATGGATGGAATCCATGAAAGAAGAGATGAACTCTTTGATGAAAAACAACACCTATGAATTAGTGAAGCCACTCAAAGCCAAAAAAGCTTTGACAAACAAATGGGTGTTCAGATTAAAAAATAATGGAGAGACCTAGGCATGTCTATAAACTGCAATGATGAAGAGATCGAGACATGTCTATAAACTGCAACGATGGAGAGACTCGGGCATGTCTATAAACTGCAATGATTAAGAGACCTCAAGCATGTCTATAAACTGCAATGATGGAGAGACCCGGCATGTCCATAAACTGCGATGATGGAGAGACCCAGCATGTCTATAAACTGCAATGATGGAAGGACTTGTGTAAGTCCTTAAACTGCTAGAAAAAGTGAAGACTTTTATCTGAGGGGGAGCGCATAGGCTTCTTTCTTTGAATGAAAGTTGGCACGCATTTGTGCCAGCTCAAAGCAACTCGGAGAAGGCCTATAAAAAGCCTTCCCCCTTCCATTTACAAACAAATAGAATTCTAGAGAGAAAAATAGAGATAATTCCTCTGAGAGAAAATTGAGAGTATTCCTACAATTGATTTGTAAAGAGAAAATACTGTGAGTTCCACAAAATTGTGAGGGTGTGATTTTGTGAGTGTATACCTCAAGTTTAAGTTGGTAAAACTTGAGAAATTAATTTCTTTGTATTCTCATTATTTTATAGTGAAGATATTTCGGAGTTTGTCCAGTGGTTTTTTCCTCAACATTTAAGAGGGTTTTCCATATAAATATTTCTATTTATTTTATTTTGTTGTGCACGTATTTTTCTTAACAATTCTCCTTTCTAAAAATGGGCATACCAATCATTTATGGTCTCCATACATCCATAAAGATTAGTCTTGATTAAGCAATGATGATACAGTAATTTTTTTTTTCATTTTCTTGTGAATAATTTCATATATTTTGAGTTTAATTTTTGCACTTCTATTTGGTTTGATAAAAGGGGAAATTATATTTTGAGCCCAATTTTTTCATTTTCTTATTATTATAATATATGATGAGAAAAAGGAAATTAGAAGTGTGAGAATCACAATATTAAGCATACACATCTTTGTGGAAATCTCCTCTTCCTTGTGCTATTCAATTGATATCTAATATTGATTACCTTCAGTAGTCATCTTTGGCCTTGTCTTATAAAGATAAAGAAAAAGTACCTTTCTTGGCTTCATAAGTGGTCACTTAACTATGTTGGAATGCTCTATTTGTTTGGCCTCTGTTTGTCTTCTTTATGGATCATTTGCTTTTGCTCTTTTATGATCTATAGTGCGGTTATAAAGATGTTAAACTCTCACAGCTGTGGTTGTGCTACTGCTATGTTGAGAGAGCCTTCTTGTGCATTGGATATGCTTTCTATGATTAAATATTATCATCTACATTTTAGAACATGCAGAAAAAGAAGATAGTCTTCATGGTTTCGATTTTGTGCTTTGTTAAGCTACTATTAGGGCTGACCAAGGAGATTAAAATTTTTGAATTGAACTAAATAACCGAACTGAAAATATCTAGAACTAGACTGAACCGTTGACTTTTTGACTTTTCCCAAACCAAATTGGACCGAGTAAAATATTTTGATATGGTTCTGGATTTTAACGTATATCCGGACTGAGAACTAGACCAAATTTAACTGAACTGGATTGGACCAAAATAACCAATTTTTTTTTTATTTATAATATATTAGTAATGTTAATTGAATAATATATAAATAACAAAAAAAAATTATAAGATTATATATGTCATTATAACGGTTACCAAATTATATCAAGATTATATGAAAATAAAATTTAGATGAATTATAAATCTATAATTAAAAATATATATACCTTAACTCAATGGAATATAACCATTAATATTTATACAATTTACTTAAATATTAGATTCATTAAAATTATATTAATGAAAAATTAGTAATATAATATGGATTAAGTTTTAACAATACTAAGATATAACCACATATTACAATTAAAAATTTTAAGTTCACTACTTATATGTTTTAGAATAAAAACTTTTAATATATGTTATGACTAATCAATGAGTGGTAATAAGAAAGTATGATGTACTAATAAAGTTTATGTGATATTAATAAAGTTTTTGATTAATTAATTTTTGTTAGTATCTAATATTATAATATTAAAAATATTTTTTATTAATTACATTTGTGTGATAGGCTATAAATAAGAAAATACTTGTAATAGATAATTAATAGTTTATATAAAAAGTTAAAAATTAATTACAAGAAATTATGCGTTAACTTTATGTAGTATATACAATTATATCGCCAAAATTATTAATATATAGTTTGATATATAATTGTATATATTAACATAATGTATTAATTTATTAATATAATCATTTAATAGTATATTATAATTATTAATATAATATATTAATTTATTAAACTCAAATTTCATAAAAAATAAAACTTAAAACTATACAATTAGTTATAAGAAATTAGTTATTAAATGTATTTTCTTCGAATCTCTATTTTGGATTGGATTGCATTGGACTGGAACCGAAATATTCGATCCCTGAATTGTATTATTCCCAAATTTTTGGAAAAATATAATATGGAGATTTTTTATTTCGGTTTTGGTTCTAGTTCCCCATAAATTAAAATCTCTGAAATTCAATTTAATTCTAGAGATTTTCAAATCTTTGAATTAGACCTAACCGTGCTTAGCCCTAGCTACTATAGTTTTTATTGTTTTGGTGCTTTGATTTGATTTTACTCATGACCAAAAGGATGGTAGTAAGAAAGTCTATAATTTTATTTTAGCAATTAGCATAGTTCTAATTGCCAACACTACCTTGGTGCTTTTGAGCTGTCTTTTTTCGTTTAATGTTTAATTCTTTTATACCCTTTGGCCTCCTTTGGGCTTTCTTTCTCTGTTGTATCTATCTATATTTGTTCCTTGGATTTTTTTCACATAGCATTGAGAAGTATAAAATCTTTCTAGGAAAACTTATTGGCTTGGGCATGGTTGTTTTTCCCCATTATATAATTTTTAATATAATTGATCTTCATTATAAAAAAAAAATAAGAATCACAATGTTAAGTGCTTTGATAACTTCATTAATATTGCTTTTGCTATTTTTTTCCTTTCTTTTAGCATTTAATGATAATCAAGTGTGCAAATGTATATCTTCAAATCATTGTGCTACAAGCTTGTTCCATTAAATCCATACTTAAGAGGAATAAATTCTCCAGGTTTGAATGTAATTTTGGTTTCCTTGAGTTTTATATTGTTTGCAAATTACTTCTTAATTGGGATGTTTGCTTTTATGATTTATATTGATTAAAAAAAAATTAGTTGGCTTGTGAAATATGTGAATTGCCATTGTTATGAAAATGAGAATGATTTATAATTTTGATAGTGTTTATGCTTCATGTAGAGAGCATAAAATCAAACCAAATTTTCTATTAGTAAATGAACTCATTAGAAGTAACACTAGATATTCATATTCTTAGGATACTCTAAAAGACTACTTAGTGCTTGCCTTTTGTTAGAAAGTTACTTCTTATAAGTGATAATAAAATCCAAATAGGATATTGATTTCATATTATTAGGTGCTTCCTTTAATATATTTATTAAGTGCTCCCTTTCAATACAATAATGAAGAATTCACTAGTTGAAAGACCATACATATATACACACATATTTATTCCATCCTATGTGCTTCAATAATCTTATAACAATAAATAAGTTTTTCTTTTTAAATATTATTTACACTTGTAGTCAGCAGATGTTAACATGAATCCAATTCAATTTAATTACAAATGAAAAATACTCTCTCCATCCCATAAAGGTTGTCCACTTTCTTTTCTCATACAGTTTAAGAAAACATCATTAATTGCTTGCCAGCTCCTAAATTTTATTATATTTTTCCACTTATATCCTTGCATATACTCATTTATTACTATTATTAATTTTGAGAATACACACCTTTCAATTAATAAGGATAAAATTGACAAATATTTATAACTATTTTTAGAGTGGGCAAGTGTTTTGGGATATCCTAGAAAAGAATAATGGACAACCTTTTTGGGATGGAAGGAGTAACTATAATTATCACACACACATATTTATTACAATTGAGTGCATTTGTAATTTTTAAATGAATAAAAAATTTGCCTTTATATTTTTCAATTGAAATAAACAAGTTTATTTAATACAGAAAATTTCAGATACTTCCACTAAAAAATTTTAGATATTAGAAAAGTTGAAAAGTACATATCTAGTTATTGAATATGTTGCAACAATTTTAGAATTCTTGCATTGGCTTTCATTGGATTTGAAGACAAGGAATTGAATTAAAAAATTTTCTTTCAATGGTTTTCCCACTAATGGATCGATCATTTCCCATTCATTCTATCTAATACTATTAATTGATACATTAATACTCGCTCTACTTATCAAAAAGATGATGGTTGTAGGACATTTAATCATATTTTAATGCTTGCAACACATATTTCACTATAAGTTCTTGAACTTGCAGCTTATACTAACCCTTTGTATTTTTATTGTCTTATAACCATTTAATAAAATTTCATAATTTCTTCTGTTGTTTATATTTAATTTATCCATTGATTTGTTGATTTTTTTATAAGACTAGCTTGCTTTGATGGATAAAACATGGATAAATGAGCGAAATAGATTAAGCATGAGATATATAGAAGGAGTTATGGATTTCTTAAAATTTTCTTATAGATCTTCTAAGGATGGACATCTTGCATATTCGTGTATAAAGTTTGTGAATGGACGACGATTTACCAAGGATGTTGTCACAGATCATCTATTAGAGCATGAATTCTCTTTAAGTTACATACAGTATTGTCATGGTGAGTCATTATTGACTACCCAAGAAGATGATCACTCCAATTGTCTTCAGTCAAATCTTAGGCAATCTAGTTCAAATGTACAAGTTGGAGTACATCAATTCCTAGAAGATATGGCAATTGGTCATACAAATTTTAGAAAAACAAATTTTAATATAGAAAGAGAAGAACATAATGACCTTGGTGATAATCAGAACTTTCATTCTCATGATGAAGAGTTGAATTATGAAGCTCAAAAGTTTTATGAATTTTTGAAAGAAATAGATGAAGTGTTTTTTGTGGATAGCAAAAAACATAGCAAACTGTCATTTATTCTAGACCTATTGCATAAGAAGTGCATGAATGGCTGGAGTAAAAAATCTTTCCAAGATTTCCTTGGAACATTAAGAGAAACATTACCTGAGAAAGATAAGTTACCAATGTCATCTTGAGAAATAATTGGAAAATTATGTCTTGGATATGAAAAGATTCTTGTTTGTCCAAATAATTGTATCCTATTTTGGAAGGATAAGAAGAATGACCAAGTATGTTCTATTTCTGGTGCTTTTAGATGGGAGATAGACACTAAAGATTCTGAAGTTGGCACATCCACAATAAGAAGTAAGGAGAAAAAGAAGGCGAAAAAGAAATTAAGGTGGTTTCTTCTAAAACCAAGACTGCAAAGGCTGTTTATGTATTTTAAAACAACTTCTTTAATGAGAGGGTATTTTGATGAGCGAAATGATGACAATTATTTGAGACACCTAGCTAATTCTCTTGCATGGAAAGAGTTTGACAATTGATATAAAGAGTTTTCTAAGGATCCACATAATGGTCAGCTTGGTTTAATAAGTGATGATTTTAATCCATGTTAGACAATAAGCATTGTACACAACACATGGCCAGTTATTTTAATTGTGTATAATTTGCTTCTATAGTTGTGTATATAACAACCTTCTTTCATATTTGCTTTACTCATTCCTAGTCCCGAGTCACCCAGAGACAATATTGATGTGTTAATACAACTTTTGATTGATGATTTGAATGATTTATGGGCTAATGGTCTTGAAACCTATGATACTCATGCTCAAAGTATCTTTCAAATATGTGCTACACTAATGTGGACCATGAATGACTTTCCTACTTATAGAATGTTATCTGGTTGGAGTACAAAAAGTAAATATGCTTGTCCATCTTATGGCTTTGATACATGTTCAATGTGGTTGGATAAAGGTTAAAAGTATTGTTTCATGAATCATCATCAATTTTTGCCTTCTGATCATCCATTTAGATGTGACAAGCATAATTTTAATGGCAAGGAAGAATGGAGAAAAAGAGTAACCCCAACAACTGGAGAGCCTACATTAGGAAAATTAGATGGTAAAATAACTATAAAAAATGCAAATGGTGAAATGGAACAAATGGATGTAATATGGAAAAAAAAAAAAAAGAGCATATTTTTCATTTTGCCATATTGGGAGTTCAACTTAGTCTGACATAATCTTAATGTCATGCATATTGAGAATAATGTTTGTGACAACATAATTGGAATATTGTTGAACATAGATGGAAAAATAAAAGATAATTTTAAGGCACGTCAATACCTTATGAATATGTGTATAAGAAAACAGCCTCACCTGATATAGCTTGACAATGGAAAAATATTTTTTCCTCCCTTTTGTTTCTTGATGTCAATTACAGAGAAAGAACATTTTCTTAAGGTGCCGAAAGAAGTGAAAATGCCAAATAGCTATTCTTCAAAATTTCAAGATGTGTGAAATTGAAAAAAAAGCAAAAAAGCAGGACTTAAAAGTCATGATTACCATGTATTGATGCAAGATTTATTACCTATAGCATTAAGGAGATCTTTAACAAAGAAAGTTTGTCAACCAATAATGGATTTATTTTCATATTTTTGAGAATTATATTCTAAAGTTCTTGAAATAATTCGTCTTAAAGAATTAAAGGCATAAATAGGAGAAACACTTTGTTGCTTGGAAAGGATCTTTCCACCATCTTTCTTTAGCATTATGATACATTTAGTTGTTTATTTGGCCACTGAAGTAAGATTAACTAGACCAATGAATTATAGATGGATGTATCCAATTGAGAGGTGAGTTCTTTTTTTTTTTTTTTTTTTGGTAGTTTTACCCAAATGCTGTATGCTATGAAAATTTTTAATACATTGTTAATTATATAAAGGTTCCTATTGATGCTTAAGTCTAATATGAAGAATAGAGCCCATCAGAAAGGTTCAATTGCTGAGTGTTACATAGCAAATGAGTTTACAACAGATTATTCTAGATATTTTGAAGGTGTTCAAACAAGTTTCACTTGACCATTAAGGAATGATGATGAATTTGAAAGTCTACTAACAAAAGATGCTCCCTTACTTATTATATCTGGTTGTCTAATCAGAAAAGTATATAATGCAACTCTTGATGATCACACAAGGTTACAAGTACATCGATATATTTTGTACAATTGTGATTGAATCACTCTGTTTAGTAAGTATGTATTAATGATTTCCTTTTATGATTTTTTTCTAATTTCCTTTTAATATGATAATGTTAGTATTATGGTTTGACTTTTTACTAATAGGGAGCATCGAAACATAATAAATAGGTAGAATCTTAGTATAAATCATAATCATGGCTTCTCAAGTAGATATTGGAAAAATTCACCATTTGAGATTTTATGATTGGTTTCACTCTCATGTAAGTACAAATACACCTCTCTTTATTTTTCTTAAATAAAAAGTACAAGAGATGTTATTTATATAATATTCATACATTAATTACTTATCAAATTCAAAGATTATCAGAGATAAAAAGTCCAAGAGTAACAAATTATATTAAATGTCTATCTCATGGTCCAAATTTTATATCTATATAAAGGGTATATAACTAATGGTATAAGGTTCCATACTAAAGAAAGGGACATTAATAGGAAGATGCAAAATATTGGAGTTATGGTAGTGGCCAAAAGATTAAGCTTAGAAGATGATGTTGTTTACTATGGTGTGCTGAATGACTTAATTGACCTGAATTATTATGAAATTTTTAAATTTGTGCTATTTAAATGTGATTGGGTTGATGTAGAGCAAGGAAAAGGATAAAGAAAGATGAATTTGGTTTCACTCTTATGAATATATCAAAGCTAATTTATATAGGAGAGCATTTAAATGATGAGCCATTTGTTTTTCCATCACAAGTACAAAAAGTATTTTATGTGCAGGATGCATTGCAACCTGATTGGTATGTTGTTTTTAATACAAAACCTCATGACTTATATGAAATGAGTGATGAGTTGATAATAGAATTTGATCATGAGCTTCCTACAAATGAAGATGTGATCATTAGATTAAGTAATGAAGAAATTGAAGAAGATAATTGCACAAAGGATGATATTGATGGCATTATTATTGAACTAAAAAATGAAATGAGAAAAACTAATGATGCTTCAAAAGACGAATAATGTTTATTTTTCATATAAGGTACTAATTGACAAAAAAAATGCAAATTTTACATGTTTGATTATGATTTAGGATCTTAAGATATAAAGTAATATTATCCATTTTTTTCAATTTTTTTTTCATCATCACTTAGTTCTAATATATGATTTTTTCTTTGTTTATTTCAGTTGGTTATTTTGATTGACACATTATATGCTCTTATAGCCTTCTTTCTTGGTAATTTTTTCTATCTCAATTTCAATAAAGGTATACCATGTTGTAGTTAAATTTTTATTTTATTTTTTTTTAATTTGTATCTCTTTTCAATTTTCTTTGTTGCTAATAATTGAATGCCTAATGAATGAATCCTTCTAAGTTTTATGCCACTCAGTGCACTACAATTCCTTGTGTTGTTTGAAACTTATTCTTTAGGTTTAAAATATTATGTAGCTGCATTTTGCTGTTCAACTATATTATTGAAATTAGATAGATCTTTGCTATTGAATTGAAGGATTAGAAATTAGTTTCAACTAAGGACATATCTATTGCTGTTTGGTCATTGGTGTATGTGAAGATGGACTCTCTCTAGCCTTTTGTATATATGAGGTTGGTGGACATCTGCAACTTTTGGTCTACATATTTTGCTATTGCTATATTTATTGTCAAGTAGAAGACTTTGTTTCTAAATGGAAGATGTTTGTAATAGATAGAATATTTTTTTAATTGCATACCTTTTTTTTTTTTTTTTTTTGAATGAGTTGAAATTTTTAAAGTAAGATTTGTTTTTTAGATGGTGAAACAAGGTCGTTGAAATAATTATTAATAGATGGTTTTTCAACTATGTAGCTCATTCTAATATATTCTAGAGGAAATTACATAGTATGTCCTTTTTTAAAATAAAATAAGTTTTTAGCCTTGCTTTTTTTTTTAATACATTTTTAGGTAGAATTCTTTTCAATTATACCCCCTCTCCTTTTTTTTTTTTTTTTAAATGTTGCATACAACAAATAACTTAGAAAAAATCATTCTCAACAATTTCTCTCGCATTATCATCTTCAAAGCCATTATGATCAAATCTATTGTCATTGTCTAAGCCTCTTTGCTAGCCAAATAGCCACTAAATTAGTTGCTTGGGTTGGTAGCAACTCCATAAAATAGTAGCCTAATGGCAAGATTGGATGTGTTTTTCAAGGTTTCACAAAATTCACTTAGGGACTGATTAAGGAGCACCAGCAAAAATGATGATCGGAGAAAATGATAACTGGATTGATGTGATTGTTGGTATCTGATCAGTAGGGGCATTGGTGGTTTCAAATGATAGCAGTAAGGAAACAAAAAATACCAGTGATGTGCTCTATGGTACCGACAACGGCGAACGAAGTGAAGAAATTAATTTCTCATTGCTTTTTGGATCGATACAGTGGCACTTTTCAGTTTTATTAATTTTTTTTATTTGTGGCTTTAGTTGAACAACCAATATATACATTCTTTTATATATATATATATATATATATATATATGATTTTTGTTGATTTGTGGATACTTATTGATCAATCTTTATGGGTGTTGTGGCTTGGTTGATTATGTCCTTAAGGTGTTCAATGAAATGGTTGACAAAGATATGGTCTCATGGCTAATAATGGGTTTGGGCAAGAAGTTTTGAGGTGACAATGATGTGTGTTATGTGCTATTTCTAATGCTTTATAAAGAATCTAGTATTTCGTTTGCTAGTTACTAATGTCAAGCATTGCTAAAAGTTACAAATATTTTGGTGGTGCTTTATTTTGTAACTTGTTTTTTTGCTTTGATTATCTATGAATAATGATATTATCTTAATTTGGTTGGAACTGAGATTACCTTTGTTGCTATTATGAGAAATTCTAATCTACCCATTATTAACTGTGATTTTTTATTTTTTGGTATATGCTGGTATTTTTTTTTCCTATTGTGGCAAGATTAATTCATGTTCTATTAATTAATTCTATTAATTATTGGGAATTACTATAGGAAATTGCTAGTTGAGTGTTCATGTGGATTGATTGTCTAACATATTGAGGCTGCTACACATTTCCTCCTAGTAGATGTTATTATAAATTGATATGGCCTTAAGTTGGCTTGGTTAGTGCTTTGTTCTCAGGTCTACTTTTCTAGGTCAACACCCAATTAATTTGATATTGTGAATAATGTGAGCCACCAATTCTCTTTCTTCTTTGGTTGCATCCAAAACCTTGGATGTTCATTTTTGCAATACAAAAGGCTCACTTCTGTTGTTGATATTTATTATATACTTTTAGTTTATAATATGTATTTTTAGGTTCAATTGTCTTGGCCTACTTTGGCTATTCTGTTTCTACTGTTTGTATGTTAAAATTGTTGAGATTTTTTACATATTAGCATCATCATCATCATCATCATTATTATATAAGCAATTAGTATTTCTAATTTATACCATATGATATAGATTATTTGCTTTCATTCATAGCTATTTTTATAAAATTAAATAATATTTGATACTATTTTTTACCAAAAGGATAGTGAATTTTATACAAATATATACTGTCTACTATTATTTATTACTTCCTTTATTATTATTATTATTATTATTATTATTATTATTATTATTATTATATAAAAGATTAGTGTTTCTAATTTATACTATATTATATAAATTGTTTACTTTAGTTCATGAGCTATTTTATAAAATTAAGCTATGTATAGACAGTATTAGATACTGATTTTTTACCAAAAGGATATTGAATTTTATACTAATATATACTATTTGCTATTATTTGTTACTCTTATAATTATTTATTTTATTTTATTTTTATATAAGAGATTACATTGTGAATTTTACACAATCTATGTTTTTTTCTGCTACAATGAACAAACTAGCAAAAAACACATACCAATTATAGGGTGATGTCAAAGATTTAAGTAGTATACAAACTTGATATATACATAAAAACATATAAAAATAGTTGCAAAAAATTCATAACTGTTATTTGTTGTAATTTGTTTCACATTTTTGTAATTGTAAATCATATTGTATGTAATTTATAATAAAATGAATCAACTAATAGTTTTAATAATAATAGAAAAAATTCACTATTGTAAATCATTTTTTTTTGGTAGATTTCTGCATATCTTTCTTTGTGTCCAACTTGTTCACATCTCCCACATTTGTTTTGAGTTATAGTCTCTCATTGCTGGTTCTGCAAATCTTAAAGAATTATTGATCTTTTCAATATTCATAAGTTTAATGCTTATAATATAGGAACCGAAATTAATAATAGAAAATTAATAGAAACCAAAGTGTATATATTAAGAAAACTCAAAAAATAAATTGTAATTAACTATTAAATTTTAACCCTTCCTTTTTCTTCTTATAACTCGTAAAGAGGCAAAAACATTTTCAAATATCACCATTAATTCCATTCCATACTCAAAATGTGTATATGTTTCTAGATTACATAAATGCAAGTCTATTAATGGTGCTTTGATTAAAAACGCTAGTTTTATTAAATTAATGTCATACATAAATAGTATTAGATACTTATTATATACTAAAAAATGTATTGAATTTTATAGTAATGTATATTATTTGCAATGACTTTTTATTTTTGTTCGAAATTTATGAGTTGTATAAATAGTAGTAGATACTAATTAAATTTTGAATGTATAATAAATTTTATTTAATGTATTCCAAAAATTAAATATTAAACATTATTAGATACTTATTATTTGTAAGAAGTATACTTTTTTAATTTAACATATATTGTTTCCTTTGATTTTTTATTTTTTATAAAATGCATAGCTTGTATAAACAGTAGTAGATACTAAACAATAATATACTAAATTTATAGTAGATACTAATTATTTACGAGAAGTATACTATTTTTTGTTTAATGTATACTATTTGCTGTGACTTTTTATTTGCTTATTTTTGAGATTTTTTAAAATTTCAAGTCAAATGTAATTTTAAAAGTATTTGATTTTGTAAATATAAATTTAATTTTTGTATGAAACAAATGATATTGTACAAATTTATGTTTATTGAAAATCTAGTGTATAAATTTAGATAAATTATATAGTTTTCAATTTAAATATAAGTTAGTAGTTAATTCATTTTGAATTTTTATAAATAAAATTTAATATGATTAAATTAATTTTTTAATTTTAAATAAAAGTAAAACCAACATATGATAGCAAAGGAAAAAAAAATGACTTTCATAGGCAAAAAGAAGAAGAGAGACTAAATTTGTAAATGAAAAGACTAATTTAGAACATTTTTGCAAAATAAAAAAATCAGAAAACAAAAAAATTATTTTTCTAGTTTTTAAATTATTTGTGTAAAGATCCCCAAAAAATATGCATATAATTTGTATTCATTTGGCTTTAATTAGCCCAAAAGCCAATAGAATATGGTAAACGATTGTACATACTGATGTAACCACAAACCATTAAAAAAAAAAAATTCAAGTTTATAATTGAGTACCATAGATCATAGGATTTTCAAGTCCTTAACAACACATAATCATCATGGATTAAGAAAATAATTCTATAATCCTAATAACCCAACACAAAATGGGCTCTACTACCACTTGTTAGAATCATAAAATTCTTTAAATTACTTTGATGCCTAAAATCAATCATGCTATAATTATTAAGGAAATTAAAATTAATACATGCATCCATTACAGTAGTCGAACCTTTGTGAAATGAATGATGAACAAATGATTGAATAGCATGTATGACCTTCCTCAATCAAATCCCTAATTTTTTAATGTTACTCAACTCTCTGTCTCCAATGAATAAAGAATAGAAAGTGGTAAAATTATTTAGTATATTAGGGACCATAATCCTAAAGTCTTTATATGCTTACCCGTTAGGATCCCATTAAACCTATATGGGTCAAGAATGGGTATCCACCCATCAACCCATACTAATTCTTGAAGTCTATGGGCTTCACATAAATGAACCACTTAAACTAAACCCACTTACAAAATAGCCATTCAATATAATTATTCTATTAAATATATAAGCCCGCACAATAAAGATTAAAACCTAACATAAAGTTCAAACTAAGAAAAATCAAAAAAAAGTTTTAATAATAATTTAACATAATATATATATATGTGTGTGTGTATAAAAGAAATAGCAAAGAGAGAGAGCCTTATATTAGATATAAAAGGAATAAAAGAAGAGAGCTTTATTTATCTTATGCTGAAAATTTTAGAGGGATAATTTTATTAATGAATTCAATGTTTTAAATACAAAAACAGAGAGCACTCAGCAGAAAATTAGGCAACAACTCTCCTATGACTAACAACTCCCAATCTCATGGGATCTTAATAACTCTATATTTTTAGAGTTATTTTAATTGTTTAAACTTAAATTTTAGCTCAATTCTCGAGAATGCAATAATATTATTACTTATTTTTAGAAATAAATAGTTCTACAATTTATAAATAAATTATAACATATTTTAAGTATTTTTATTTTATTTTTGCAGATCAAAATGATGCAGTAAAAATAAAGATGCAAGCAATGATTCAAGTTTTCAATCCATGAGAAATAAATTCAATGGTTGGTGGCCAAAATTCAATGGTTGGTAGCCAACCTAACCATTTTTGAATATTGATAAAGGAATTCAATGGTTGGTGGCCAAAATTCAATGGTTGGTAGCCAACTTAACTATTTTTGAATATTGATGAAGGAATTTAATGGTTGGTGGCCAACATAACCATCAATGTTGAATTTTTGATTTAAGAATTTTAATGGAACTTGAATTCTTCCACCAAATATGTCTATAAATACCATGCTTGGCAAAGGGAAATGGCATCAAAGAAAATCCATAAAAAAAATATGTAGAGAGATTTTCATATGTTTTCTTAGAGCAGATTAGTTTTATTTTTCATTTTGATCAAGAGGAGGAGTTTTTAGAAGCTTGAGTTCATCAAAGATTGTATCCAAAAACAAGTTCTCTCTAAACTCTATTCTCGAATTTAATTATAAGTTATTATTATGTTTATTATTTTTATTGTTAATTTAATTATTTCTTCTCTTTTAATTATGAATAGCTAAATTTATTTTTCTAGGATTTAGCTATAATCTTTTGATTTGCATATGATTATTTATATTTAATTGATTGGGTTTGATTGTTGGAATTAATCTTTTATCTTAGAACTTAATGCTTGTAATTAACTGGCCATTAATTGCATGATTTAAGATATTGTGTGAAGTAGCGAGAGTGGAAGCACAATATTAGTTCATTAGGATAATTGACCTAGGGAATGTATTGTTTAGAGATAAGAATACTCCTTTGTGATTTTTAAAAGGATTTCCATAAAATTTAATGGGTTTGTGTTAATTGCTTATGATCACGAGAGTAGACGTAAGGTTAATATGAACACACATATTATATCTTAAGAGAGAACATCATATAATTTAGGAAAATCTAATCATTAATTCTAGCAAAAATAATCCATTTAAAAATTATAAAGAAATCATATGTGATCAATTGATGAATTCTAAATCCTAGACTTTTAATCTTATTTTCATATTTATCATAATTTATTTACTCGAATTTCACTTTAGCTTAAAACATAAAATCTCATAATTGATTTTCTAAATAATAGAGTAATCTTAAAATTGGTACTTGACAAACCCTTCCTCGTGGGAACGATACTCACTCATCACTTTATTACTTGTAAACGATCTGTGCACTTGCAGAAATCGCGCAACAAGTTTTTGGCGCCATTGCCGGGGAAGGCAATTTTTGACAATATCAATAGGTTGATATACTCTATTACTTTAGATATATATATATATATATATATATATATATATATATATATATATATATATATATATATATATATATATATATATATATATATATATATATATATATATATATATATTAAATTTTGCAATTTTTTTTTAACTTTTATAAAAAAAAAAATAAATAAAAAAAAAAGAGAAAGATGGCTTTCCACAACTTGTAATGGTGGAAAGAGGAGTGATGCTAAATAGAGCAGCAAGCATGTATGGTGAGGATGCTTTTGGTAAGTTAAATGCTAAAATCGATGCCTTGGTTAACTTAATTGATAAACTTGATGCTAATACTTTATTTAATTCATATTTGAGTTGCAATATGTGTGGAGGTAATCACTTGAATTATGAGTGCCAATATGCAGGGCAGGTACAATTTTTTCGAAATTATAATAGGCATGAGAATTATCCATATTCTAATATAAACAACTCAGGATGGAGTGACTATTCAAACTTTTCATGGGAAAACCAATACAATCAAGGTAACAATTCGTGGTATCCTTATCAATATGATTTTCAAGATCATGCACCATTTGAGGAGCACAGACCATCTTATGAAGCAGCATTGGAAAGATTCATAAATGCTACTCATGAACGATGTGAAAGATTAGAAGATAGGATGGATCAATGGGCTAGCTACAATACAAATGATGATGTACAAATGGAACAATTCACTAGCCCATTAGATACTCAAAGCTATAAAAACCTGACAAGCCAAATTGAAGAACATTCTAGAGAGCAATGCTTGGCAATTTCTTTGAGTGATGATAAGGAAGAGACGATTGATCAAGGAGATACTTCAAGCAAGCAAGAAAAAAAGGAAGAAGTTGAGCCCAATTTGCCGAACAATTTCAAATATCCTTCTCTTATGGATAATAACTGCGGAGTGGTTGAAAATGATGGGGAAATTAAAGAAGTATTTGAACAAGAGCACTCAAAGGAAACTTTTTCAGTTTGTTTGGTGAATACAACACCATATATGTCAGACCATATAGAATATCAATTTGATGACTTGGAAGAAAATAAGAAGCATTCACCACCATCAACTGAGCACTCACCAACTCTTGATTCAACTCCACTACCTTCCTATCTCAATTTCCTAAGAAAATTTAGAGCAAGAAAAAGAGCTCATTGGAAAGTTTTTAAAAATTATGAGCCTAATTATAAAATATTAAATAATTTCTGTCTTAATTTTTTTCCATGTAGGCTCAAATCAAGCTGGCTGGACTCATTAAAACTAGCAAAAGTCTATATTTCTGCAATTATTGGGATGATATACTTTGTGTATTATCCTCCATGATGAAGATCTAGCTATAGTCAAGCTAAGGACTATAAATTAAGCGCTTTTGGGAGGCAACCCAAATTTCTAGCTTTTCTACTTCTTTTTAAATTTCTTTTATACTTTTGTTTGTTTCATTATATTTTAATTTTGCTTTAGTGTTGTTTGTGAGTTATTAAATAGCTTATTAGGAGGAAACCCAAGTTTTCTCTTTATTAGGTTTCTTTTATTTCTGTTTAGTTGTTCATTGTAAATTTTCTCTTTCATTTTCTTAACAAAGTTAATTAGACATGGAAGCATCTCTTGCAACACTAAAAAACAGATTTCCAACTCTTCCCCAAGATGTGCTCAGGAAAATTGACAAACGCAGACTGGAAAGAATGAAGGCATTTAGGCGTATGAATCTTCCTGAGGATATTCATTGGATCATAGAAGCCAAACTACGATTGGCAGGTGAGATTGATGACTCATTTATTAAATGTTTGCCAGGTATGGGAAGAAGTTCTTACTCAAAGAAGAGGAGAGCTAAAAGAATAGGGGTCTGCTACAAGTGTGCAAGATGGAATTGTAACACACGTTGTAGAAATATTGGATTTGCATCCATAAATCGAGAAGACAAAATTAAATTCATAAAGGATGGACTGAGTAAGGAGTCTTTGGATAATATCCTACAGACTCTTGAGATGCATCCTTGTGGACAAGTTCAACGCACTCTTTTAGATTTATGAAAACTATTCAAAGAAGAGAAGCAGCATTACAGTCTAGGGAGTCTGATGATAAAAGACCTTGTTTGCCAGTTAATAAGAAAACTGGATGGGAAGCCTATCCTCGACTCATAGAAGGCGTGTAAGCCGTTACTGGACGTAAAACCAGAGGAAGATGTGAGCCAAAATCACAACTACTATTCATAATCAGGTGTATTACTAACTTTTTTATTTTTCGATACATTATTTTTCTACATCTTGTAGTACTTTTTGACTTTTTAGCATCTAAATTTTATTTTCCTTTTTACTGTCGATAATTTTTTAGTCTTTTAATGTCTACTTTTAGCTTTTCAATATTTTCTTTTTGACTTTTGTACACATGCTGCAGATTTTTCTACTTTCATTAGCTTTTTAGTCTTTTAACGTCTGTTTCTTTTTAGTTTTTCAAATATTCCTTTTGACATTTGTACACACAACATTGATTATTTTTTTTTATTATCATTTTTGTTTTTATACTTTTTCTGTCAATAATTATTTTATCCCATTGAACTGTTCTTTTACTCTTCTAATTTCTTTATATGGACATTCATTATTGTCAATATGCACACAACCCTTTCGAGAGATCTGTGAGAGAAAATGGCAGAATCCTCAATACGCAAATTCAAAACTATTTGTGTCTTTTGTAGTCCAAACTCTGGCAAGAAAATAGAGTACTTGATAGCAGCTAATGAACTTGGTAGGATTTTAGCAAAACGAAAAATTGATTTGGTGTTTGAGGGAGGTAGTTTAGGGTTAAGAGGTTGTGTCGTAAGTTCTGCATATATTTGAGGTAGCAAAGTCCTAGGAATAGTTCTAAAGGCTTTAGCTCGAAATAAACATATCACTGGTGGAACTATAAGTAATGAGTTATAGGTCAATAGCATGTACGAACGAATGGCATACATGAATCTCAATGTTGATGCTTTTATCGCATTACCTAGTGGTTTAGAAACATTTGAAGATATTTTCACCATTGAATCTTGGACATAATTAACTGTTCTTCAAAAGCCATTGGGATTACTTAATGTTGATGGTTTTTATAATGGTTTGTTATCTTTTCTTGATCATGCTGTGGAACAGGGTTTTATGACACCAGCGAGTCGACGCATCTTAGTCTCTGCTTCAACTATTGATCAATTGATTGATTAACTGCAAAACTTTAAATCTGAACCTAATCCATTGATGGCAAAGGTAGTTTGGCACCCCAGGGCCAGTAGCAGTAAAAAGCGAGGACTAGATCTAAATCTCCGGTTATAACTTCCCTAACTCTTGTAGTTTTTTTTTATCGCATTTTTTTTTGTTTTGTGTGTGTTTTTTTTGTTACACCTTATCAAGCAAAGTTTTAGGTTCGATTCACTAAATGTAAGATGGCTGAGTAAAGAGTTACTTTTGTACTCTTGATACGCATCTTAAATTTATGTGATTTTCCTTTTCAAAAAAAAAAAAAAAAAAAAACCTAACTAGCTAGCTAACTAACTAACTAACTCAAGACTTATTCATACAAGATGGCTGAGTAAAGAGTACCTTTGTGCTCTTGATATGCATCTGTATTTTTTTCTTTCTTCTTTCTTTTAGTTTCCAAAATAAAAAATTAAAAAAAAATAAAAATAAACAAAAATAAAAAAATTGATATTTTCTTTTTGTATGATTAATTTCTCATGCTTGCTGTTAGTATTGTTTCAAGATGTTTTACAGGAAACAAGGAAGTGAAATGCATATCCTGCTTATAATTTGGAATCCACTTTTTTACAAGAGGGAGTATTTTCTTTCTTTTGGTTTGTTTCTTTGACATTGAGGACAATGTCCATTGCAAGTTTGGGGGAGATTTAAGTTTGTTTTCTATGTTTTCAGTAATTTATTTCGTGTTTTGATGAATAAATTTAAAATTTTTTACTCTTTTATTGATAAAATATGCTTGTGTTAAATAATTTTATGAAAGGCCAATGATAGATTATAATTGATATTTATGGACAATTTATTAAAGTATTTCAGGTTGAGCAACTATTTTGGGTAAGAAATTAACTTTTATTAAGATTATGTTTTGCTTTGCTTTGCATTATATTGATTGCATTGAATTTGTGTATGCTTACTTAGAGAGGGCTTCTACACATTTTTATCTTCATTTGCCTCACCTATCTTAGAACATGTTTTTGCAAACTTTTGAGGCAAAATTTTGAATTCATTTTGAAAGAGAGATATGATTTAGGCATTGTTTGTTTAGCCTATTACTTGTATGTACCCTTATTTTAATTTTTTCCCTAGTTTACCCCTTTGTGCCTTGATAATTTTAGCTTTCTTTTCTTTATTAATTAACCTTAATTGTTATCCTTCACCCTGTTTGTGAGATAATTTTGTCAAGTTTACATTTTAATGAAGAAAAGGGAATTATTGAAGTTTTAAAAGAAAATAAGGATTTTTAATAACTGAGAGTATTATTCATTATAAAAGATCACCTTCTGCCTAAAATAAGTTTGGGGGAAAGCAAGAAAATTGAATAAAATAAAAGTTAGTATTCTTGCTTATCTTTAGAATAATGTTGTTAAAAAAAAAAAGAAAAAAAAATAGAAGAAGAAGAAGGGGGCTTAAAAGAAGAAAACATTGAAGAAGAATGATGCTTAAGATGGAAGGGATCCTTCATTAACATAATCCCTTTATTTGAGCTATTGATTTTCTTTTATAAACTTGGTCTAATTATCTTACTTTTGTTCATTTAGCCTTTTCTTTGTTCAGCCAAAAGACCTTGTGTTAGCCCCATTACAAGCCTAGTTAAGACCTATTGATCTCTCTTGATTTATGAATTCCATTAGTGGAGATTGTTTGCATTAACATACTTATGAGATTTGTACATCTATTTTATATCTTTTGATAGAGGCATTTAAAGATATCAGTGTGCATATGCCTATCTGAAGTGCAACAATTTCTTTGTGGTTGATTTAATGCATGGTTATTCAAAGCATGATTAAGATGAGGATTATTTTGAATTTGAGATAGAAGCTTGACTTGTAATACTATTGATATATTGTTTGTGAATATTAATTTCTTGAAACCTTTGAAAAATTATTCAAACTAAACATGAGAATATTAAATTTCCTTTTTGAAATAAATATTTGAAATTTTAAAGTTTTATAGGTGTTTGTGGGTATCACCACTGGAAGCCCTCACGAGACTATAACTCATCCTCTACGAGACACCTAGGGGTTTAAAGGCTTGTTGCATACGCTAAATGCAATCATAATTTCCTACGAAAGTGGACTAATTTAGGCTTTGAATTTTCCTTTGCTTGAGGACAAGCAAAAACTTAAGTTTGGGGGTGTGATAACTCTATATTTTTAGAGTTATTTTAATTGTTTAAACTTAAATTTTAGCTCAATTCTCGAGAATGCAATAATATT
This sequence comes from Reutealis trisperma, assembly GCA_947687605.1. Lineage (NCBI taxonomy): Eukaryota > Viridiplantae > Streptophyta > Magnoliopsida > Malpighiales > Euphorbiaceae > Reutealis > Reutealis trisperma. Next base: position 643,771 of record CANTUT010000563.1, read on the forward strand.
ATTACTTATTTTTAGAAATAAATAGTTCTACAATTTATAAATAAATTATAACATATTTTAAGTATTTTTATTTTATTTTTGCATATCAAAATGATGCAGTAAAAATAAAGATGCAAGCAATGATTCAAGTTTTCAATCCATGAGAAATAAATTCAATGGTTGGTGGCCAAAATTCAATGGTTGGTAGCCAACCTAACCATTTTTGAATATTGATAAAGGAATTCAATGGTTGGTGGCCAAAATTCAATGGTTGGTAGCCAACCTAACTATTTTTGAATATTGATGAAGGAATTCAATGGTTGGTGGCCAACCTAACCATCAATGTTGAATTTTTGATGTAAGAATTTTAATGGAACTTGAATTCTTCCACCAAATATGTCTATAAATACCATGCTTGGCAAAGGGAAATGGCATCAAAGAAAATCCATAAAAAAAATATGTAGAGAGATTTTCATATGTTTTCTTAGAGCAGATTAGTTTTATTTTTCATTTTGATCAAGAGGAGGAGTTTTTAGAAGCTTGAGTTCATCAAAGATTGTATCCAAAAACAAGTTCTCTCTAAACTCTATTCTCGAATTTAATTATAAGTTATTATTATGTTTATTATTTTTATTGTTAATTTAATTATTTCTTCTCTTTTAATTATGAATAGCTAAATTTATTTTTCTAGGATTTAGCTATAATCTTTTGATTTGCATATGATTATTTATATTTAATTGATTGGGTTTGATTGTTGGAATTAATCTTTTATCTTAGAACTTAATGCTTGTAATTAACTGGCCATTAATTGCATGATTTAAGATATTGTGTGAAGTAGCGAGAGTGGAAGCACAATATTAGTTCATTAGGATAATTGACCTAGGGAATGTATTGTTTAGAGATAAGAATAATTTTTAAAAGGATTTCCATAAAACTTAATGGGTTTGTGTTAATTGCTTATGATCACGAGAGTAGACGTAAGGTTAATATGAACACACATATTGTATCTTGAGAGAGAACATCATATAATTTAGGGAAATCTAATCATTAATTCTAGCAAAAATAATCCATTTAAAAATTATAAAGAAATCATATGTGATCAATTGATGAATTCTAAATCCTAGACTTTTAATCTTATTTTCATATTTATCATAATTTATTTACTTGAATTTCACTTTAGCTTAAAACATAAAATCTCATAATTGATTTTCTAAATAATAGAGTAATCTTAAAATTGATACTTGACAAACCCTTCCTCGTGGGAATGATACTCACTCATCATTTTATTACTTGTAAATGATCTGTGCACTTGTAGAAATCGCGCAACAGATCTCTCTATAGAATTAGTAAATAGTACCAGACTTCCTAAGGAATAGGACAAGATAAAATGACACTTTGACAAACTAAATAAAATAAAACTTTAACACCCTCACTTAAACTTAATGTTATACAATTAGTTTAAACTAGTTATTGAAACAACTCCAAGTAAATAATGTAACCTCTCAAATGCAGCCAATTTGAGAGCCTTGGTTAGAATATCAGCAGCCTGATCTTCACTGTGACAATAAACCAATTCAATAACTCCTTCTTTCGTTAGATCACGAAGGAAATAATATCTCACATTTATGTACCTGCTCTTATCATGTAAGACTGGATTCTTGGACAGCTTAATAGTTGAATTGTTATCACAATAAATCTTTATACATCCTTCCTTGAAATAATGCAGCAGCTCAAGTATTCTTTTCAAGCATATAGCTTGACATGCACAAGAGGCTGCCACTATAAATTTTGCTTCAGTTGTAGATAATGTGACAATTTGTTACTTCTTTGATGCCCATGAAATATCCGCTGAACTTATCATAAAGACATGGCCAGAAGTGCTTTTTCTATCCTAAGTCTCCTGTACAATCACTGTCACTGAAGCCAATAATATCTGAAACTCCTCCTTTTTGATAAAAAAAAAAAAAAACCAAAGTGAAGGGCACTTTTCAAGTAACGTAGGACCCTCTTTGTAGCAAGGAGATGAAGCTCTGTTGGACATTCCATAAACCTACTAATTAAACTTACAACATACATGATGTCAGGTCTAGTTGCTATCAAGTACATCAAGCTTCTAACAATTTTCTTGTACAAAGTGACATTGATCTTCTTTCCTTCAGAGCCTTTTACCAGCTTCAAACTTGGTTTAATTGGAGTTCACTAAATTGCAATCTGTCATTTCAAATCTATCTAGGAATTGGAGTTCACTAAATTGCAATATGTCATTTGAAATCTATCCAAGACCTCCAAGGCATATTTCTTTTGTGTGATGAAAATTCAAGTTGTTGATTGCACTACGTCAATCCCAAGAACATAATGCATCATGCCTAGATCGGTCATCTTAAATTTGGCTATCATAGGCCCTTTAAATTCCTTAAACATTGCTTCATTATTTCCTGCATAGATGAGATTGTCCACATATAAACAAACAATTAGAATTTTCTTTTCTGGTCCTGGTTTAATAAAGAGAGCATGCTCATATGGACATTTTTGAAACTTGGCCTTGGCAAAGTAAGTCTCGATACAGCTGTACTAAGCTCTGAGTGCTTACTTTAGCCTGTATAAAGCTTTCTTCAACTTGTACACTTTTCCTTCACTTTCTTATTACACATAACTAGGTGGTTGATTTATGAAAGCCTGTTCATCTAAGTGGCCATGTAGAAAAGCTAATTTTATGTCTAGCTGAAAGATTAGCTAGGAATTTTGAGCAGCTAATGCCACCACCATTTGAATTGTATCATATCTTGCAACTGAAGCATAAACTTCCTTGTAATCAACTCCAAATTTCTTCTTATATCCCTTTATAATAAGCGTAGCTTTATACTTATTAACTTTGCTATCTTTGTTCAACTTCGTCTTATAAACCCATTTAACACTAATGGATTTTTGCCCACTTAGAAGTTCTGACAACAGCCATGTGTTGTTTTTCTCTATAGACTTGATCTCTTCATCTATTGCTTTTTGCCACTTTGAATATTTAACAGCTTCTTAGAATGTTAATGGATCACAATCTAATAATAAAGCATAATGAGCAAGAGTGTCATCATCAGATTGATCACTACTAACCTCATAATCCTCCATCCATGTAAGCCTTTTTCTGGTTCATTGAGGCCTAGTGTCTCCTGTTTAAGTGTCATTGTCATCAAATGGTTGTTGTAGCTGCTAGTCAGGTTGTAATGACAGAGATGCTTCATAAAGGCTTGATCCTTCTTGCATTTCTGCGTCTTTTCCATCAAGATCCAAAGGTATTTGTTTCTGCCCTGTAGTATTTTCTGTCTAATTCCATGTATTTCTTTCATAAAAATAACATCATGACTAATAATAAACTTCCTTGTGATTGGATTAAATAGCTTATAAGCTTTGGATTGCTCACTAACTCCAAGAAAGACACATTTTTTGCCTTTGTCATCTAGCTTTTTTCTCTTCTCATATGAAATGTGTGCATATGCAATGCACCCGAAAACTTTAAAGTGATCAATCGATGGTTTCCTCCCACTTCATGGAAGATGATCTAATTAACCATTGCAAAGCTCTTCAAAGTTTCAATTCTCAACATTGGATCAATGCCATACAAGATGAGATGGAATCAATGAAAGACAATGATGTCTAGGATCTTGTCAAGTTGCCTAAAGGTGCAAAGCCCATTAGCTACAAATGGATATTTAAACCAAAAGGGATTCAAAAGGCATTGCCAAAAGATATAAGGCTTGTCTAGTCATTAAAGGATTCACTTAAAAGGAAGGCATTGACTATAAAGAGACTTTTTCTCTGGTTTCATCAAAAGATTCTTTTAGTACAATAATGGTACTTGTAGTTCATTTTGATTTAGAGCTATATCAAATTGATGTAAAGATAACATTTCTCAATGGAGATATTGATGAAACAATTTATATGGTTTAGCCAAAAAATTTTGAAGCCAAAGATTCAAAGTCTATGGTTTGTAAATTAAAGAAATCCATCTATAGTCTCAAACAGGCTTATCGTCAATGGTATCACAAATTTCATCAAGTTATTACCTCATATGGTTTTGAGGTAAAAGTGGTTGATGAATGTGTATATCACAAGTTCAATGGGAGTGAGTTTATCTTTCTAGTGTTACATATCGATGATATACTACTGGCAAGTAGCGATATAGGCTTATTGCACGAAACTAATATATTTCTCACTAAGAATTTTATGATGAAATATCTTCAGGACACCTATTTTGTATTAGGCATATAGATACTGCAAGATCGCTCTCAAGTATTCTTTAGTTGTTGCAAAAGAGTTATATTGAAAGGGTGCTAAGTAGATTTGGCATGAAAGGATGTTCACCGGGAGATACACCTATACTCAAGGAGACAAGTTCAATCTCAATCAGTGCCAAAAAATGACCTTGAAATAAAGGAGATGCAAAAGATTCCCTAGCCTCAGCAATAGGAAGTCTGATGTATGTTCAAGTGTGTACCCATTCTAATGTAGCATTTATAGTAGGACTATTAGGCAGACATTTAAGTAACCCAAGACTAGATCATTGGAAAGAGGCCAAGCAAGTTATGCAGTATTTGCAGAGAAAAAAAATGATTTCATACTAACCTATAGGAAATCAGACACTTTGGAGATCATTAGGTATTTTGATTCTAATTTTATGGAATGCTAAGACAGTAAATGATCCATTTCTGGCTATGTTTTTATACTGGCTGAAAGAGCTATATCTTGAAAGAGTGCCAAGCAAACACTTATAGTTCTTCAACCATGGCTGCAGAGTTCATAGCCTGTTTTAAGGCATCTAATAATGGGATATGCCTGCGTAATTTTGTCATTGGACTACTTGTAGTTAATGGTATTAAAAGGCCATTAAAATTATTCTATGACAATAAATCTATAGTTTTATATTATAATAACAACAAAAGCTCTATGAAGTCAAAACATATTGACATCAAGTTTCTATTTGTTAAGGAAAGAGTTCAGAGTGGTTAGATTTTATAGAATGTATAGGGACAAACTCTATGATAGTGGATTCATTAACAAAAGGTTTGCCACCTAAGGTTTCTCATGAGCACACTACTCATATGGGAGAAGACATATTTTATAATACATTAGTTAAATGGGACTTTTATTTTATATGTTCTACGTATCGAGACATGTTTCACATGTTTATTTTATGCATTATAAAGTTTTATGATTCATTTCATTATCTACATCTCTAAACTTATTTGTGAATTTAGGATTGATCTCCCAATAGAACAAAGTAGGACTAGTTAGAAATAGACATGTTTGAGATTACATTTCATGTAATTTGCATGCTGCTTTTCCATATTAGATCTATGCCATTGAATATATTATGGTGGTGATCATGGAAGGTTTAGTTACATTTATATGTAACAAAAGCCACCATGATCTCATATTAATGTAGGAAATGGACTAGATTGAAACTAAAGTGAAGTTTAAAGAAAATAGCACAAATGTGTACACATAAAGAATTTTGTTTGACATAATTGTTTTGGGTTCAATATATAGCCCAAGTAGGAGATTGTTAGATTTTAATCTCTATTGTTTGGGCTTACACATTTAATAGAACAACTATATTGACAGTGTAATACCCAAGTCTTTTATAGCTCATTATAGTTGCTGATGATGCTAAAAGATTGGATTTGTGAAGGTTAGCATGGTATAGAAATGAAAGGGAATCAGTTAGTAACTTTATGATACCAATTGAATTGTTTACCTACAAATGATTTCATTATGATTAATTATACTTTAATGAATTGAATAAAGTTCATGTGGTAGCTCATAAAGTGTGTAAAGATGTTAGAGGACATAATTTGAATGAAAGTTAAAAAGGAAAGTTTCTAAGTTATCATAAGATTTGTTGATGGACTATGGCCTTATTATTGGGCCATGGGTCATCATAGGCCGAAACCCAACAAAAGTGGGCCAGCGCATGGACCCATAATTAGTGTAACCTCAAGATCATATGTTAGAATAGTTAGCCAATTAGAGTAGTTAGCAAATATCAAATAGAACATGTTGTAAGAGTTGTAAAATTTGACTAACAAGCCACAAAGGTTGATCAAAGTCAAAGTCCTAAACCAAGTAAAACTCTCACCTTCTCTACACATGAGTCTAGATTCACTTTGAGCACTTCAACACATTATGATGATCATCACCATTGTAGAGAGAATCCTAGCTATCCAACTAGATCTAATCTTAGCCATTCATTAAGATTGAACTTTAACCATTAGATCTAGCTTAATTAAATCCTCACCATTCAACTCATCATATATATATATGTAAATTTATGTTGTACAACAATACTTTGCTTATCTCTACACAAAAATCTCACACAAAAGAAAGAAATTCCTATTACACCAATTTCAACAAGAGCTTTAGCAAATCAAGCTAACCAAGGTGAGGGATTTTGCCCAACTCCCCTTTTCCATGTTTTAAGGTTGATTTTATTGTTTTAGTTGTATAAAAATTTCTTTTACACCATATGAAGAGTTTGGCTATCACATCCCAACCTTAGAGATATGACGGTCCTAAAACATAGGGAGACATAAGGTCACCCACGCCCGTAGAACCTACTTACATATAAACAAATCATGCCTAGGATCTTACCAAAACTCTTATGATACTCAATCAAAACATTTATATGAATACCTTAAATTGTGGAAGTCTAAATTAAATCATTACATATAAAATCTATGAGGAAAATAATATATATCAATAAGTATCAATCAACATTCCCGGAGCATCTAATGATGAGACTTCATAAAATAGTATTATTGATAACTTGGACAAGGAGTTCCCCAAGCGAAGTAGAATGCTTGAGCCATCACCTTGCCTCCTCATATTTGCTCACCTGGAACCACACAAGGAAAAAGGGGTGAGATAGATGATCTCAATGAGTAAACAATAAGGCACATACATATCACATATTCCTTTGAAAAGGAAACACATCACTTATACACATAGTTCATGATTTAAGATTCATGAAACAGGTTGCAATTTAGCAAGGGTTCAATTTGGCAAATTTTTGCAGAAATCACACTTATCACTTATAAAGAGTGAAGGCTATTGCTCTATCACTTGAACACATTGAGGAGAGGTGGCCTTATATCAAATTCCAATCCTATCACTTATAAGGCATGAAGCTGATCAGGCTCCATAGCTAGAACTGCCCCTTCTAACTGAGGTGGATACACAACCCCTATCCATTGGGTTAAGACCATGTGCATAGGTTCCGATGATTACCCGCATCGGCACGAGGATTCTGCATAAAGGGTAAAGGTACCATAGCTAGAGCTAATGGTAATCACAATTAACAATATCAAATAAGGCAATAATAACATGTATTCCAATAACAATAGTGGTTTAGCTTTCAAACAAAAGATACCATGATAGTGTAGTTCTAGAAAGAATATAAGTTAGGGTGTTAATCACAAGAATTTTGCATTTGACAACAAAATAGTTTTGGACCAAATGTCCCTTGGCAACCCAAGCTTTGTCAAAGAAATTATATAATAATATTTAGAATAGAAAGAACTTGGGTTTCAAAGATCACAAGGCTCACATAACAATATATCACATTCTTATAACACAACATACTGTTGTTTACACTTATAACATGAATATGGTGTTTACTCATATTTGAAGAATGAATACGATGTTTACTCACGCTTGTAGCGTGAACATAGTGTTTACTCACCTTGAGGTTCCTTTGCTCATAGTACACGTAGTCCCTTTGCACTTCTAAAACTCCTAAAACTCTAACATAATATTTGATTTAATACTTAATATTTATTTACTCATGATGCTCCTATCCCATAACTACCCATGCACATATAGCATACACATTAGAGTTCACATATAGGTGTACTCATCACTTGCACATAACATGTTGACTTTGAAAGTCTTGCATACTTTGGCCTTATAGGCTCTCTCTTGATATCAAATTACAATCACATTAATACCTTTTTAAGGTTGTCACAATATTATTATCTCAATATCATTTCACTTTAACAATCATCTTAATACACTTTACACTCCCATACATGTCAACTTAACCATTAGCCTCTCAAGTGTCATGCTTAACTCTTATGATTCTTTTTATTCAATAACTCATAACCATATGTTCATTATCAAGTCATCATAACATCTAGTTCCAAATTTCCTAATCACATTTGCATTCTAATCATAATATAAGGTTAAGATACCTTAAGTATACCATAATGCATTTAAGCTTATCTAGGGTCATACCTTCCACTAACATGCAATTTTATCATTTATTATACATACATACAAGTCAATAATCATCAAAACACATCACATAAAATTTATAAACATTGGAACAAAAATGTTAATGTAGGCCAAATGCATCACCAAGGTAAAAACTAACTTCTTCTTCTTTTTGCACTTTCTGTCTATTTCATAAATATGTAAAAACATGGTTTAAACTAAGATTTTTCATATAAACATAACAAAAATTATTTTAGAATTTAAATCCATATGAATCGGCCATTCTTGGTGTTGTTTATACATAAAAATTCAACTTTAAAGTTATAGAGCACAAAACCATGAGTTTTCTTATTTTTGGTATTTTTTGGTCATTTTAGAAATATGTAAACAGGTTGTTTAAACTATTATTTTTCATTCAATCATAGAAAATATCAGTTTAGAACACATTCCTACATGATTTGGCAACCATAGATAGGGTTTATATAAAAAAATTTCCAAGTTTAAAGGCTTAGGTGAAAAATCTTGAGTTTTCGCGCTTTTCGCGCATTTCGTTCATTTCAACGATAAATAGAAACATGATTCAAATCATTATTTTTCATCTAAACAAAACAAACATCATACTAGAGCACTTATTCATACAAATTGGCAGCCATATGTCCATTTAACAATAAAATTTTCCAACTTCCAAGTTCTAACATGAAAACCTTGAACTCCTTTATTTTTTTGAAACTTTTCGGTCATCGCAGAAATATGCAGAAATACCAACCACACCACCCCCACCCCACCCCCCCCCCCCCCCCCCCCCCATGATGTTTATGTATAAAAATTGTAATTTTAAGTTATAGAATTCACCTTTGTGAGGAATCTCGCGGAAAGAATCGTGTTTTCGGTAGAAAATAGATTTTCTCTCCCAAAAACTCACCCAAACAGAATTAAATCTGTAAAAATCAGTAATCAACCAGTTCAAAATAATTTTCCCATAATTTATTTCATGGAAATCAGTTTAGAAATCGAAAGAGAAGAAAAACTTACAATTACGATCAAGAAATCGCGAAACGGAAAGGCGTTTTCTTAATTTTGATAGAGAGAAATATTTTGAGAGAATTTTCTGCCAAGATACAGAAAGAATAAGAGAATGGCTTCTAGAACCTTGGTTTGGCTTAAATTTAGATTATATATTAGGGTTTGGGTAAAATTTCACTAATACCCTTAATGAACTAGGTTAGGAGGATTTTGGTGTAGTGGCTTTTTGGGTATTTGGGCTTTTTATTTAAATTTTTGGGTTGAATAGAATTAAAATAAAAAGAATATTTTTTTTTATTAATTTTGTAACATTTTCCCCAAAAATATTTATTTTAAAAATATTTTAAAAATACTTACAAAATTATTTTATGCTTAAAAATTGTCTTATGCATGAAAATTCATTTTATTTAAAATAAATTCTTTTATGCAAATGCACATTATGTAAATCATTTATTTCATAATAGCAACACATATTATGCATATTAAAATTAATTTGATATCCCACATACTCATCAATCACTTAGATCACAAATTTCCACACAAGTACACACTTAACCTTAATAGTTTTAAATCAAGCAATTTATCATGAAAATTCCTAGGGTTGTTGTGGGTTGTTACATTGGCCACTTGGTGTAATTATACACTAGATATAGTCTTGAATAGTTTTAGATGAAATATATAGACTTGACTAGAGAGTTAAAGGGTTAATGGGAAAATAGGAAGGGAAAACTTGAAATATACCTAAGTGACACTAAGGGGGAAATTCAGCCATGATGATGAGTGACCAAGGAAATATTCTAAATTTTGATTGGGTGCATCTATGGCTATTTTTAGATGAAGGAAAATAATTTAGATGTATTAGAATAATCTTGGAGGACATGATTCAAGACTTGGAAAATCTTAGAGGCAAAAACATAGTTAAAAGAGGAACTAGGTGTTCTAATATTGAATAGTGATAATTAAGTGATCATATATGATATATTTTATGTTAATTTCATAATTTTATAATTAATTTGAAGAGTTGAAGAGGAATTATGAGTTTTCCCTAAAATTTGATATGAGTGGGACAATTAGGGTTCATATTAATAAGAGTGAATTAACTCAAATGAATTAATAGGAATTGATTGAATAGGTGCTAATTTGATGAATCTATAGATAATTTGAGGGGTGAAAGCGAAATTAATAGTTTACCACCAAATTCTAGGGTTTATGGAACAACTTGGGAATTTTGGAAATGTAGACTTGGAATCATGAAATTGAATAAGGGATTTAGCTTGGAAATGATATGAAGTAAGAATAAGTATGTGTATGACATAACTGATATCTCCCTACTATAAGTGGAAGTAGTAGAATAAGTAAAAGATAAAATTAGTAACACTACTAGTCATTAATTAATGTGTAATTGGAATGTGATGGGTGTAGAACTTCAAGGCAAGGGTAAAGAAATTACTTAAGACCGTGAAGGACATTGAACTAACCAAGAAAGAAAAATACAATAGAAGCAAAGGAGTTAAGGTGAGTACTTAATAATATAATGTAACCCTGCTTTTGCTTGCAACCATTGCTTGAAATTTCAACCCTTGTCATAAATTTGAAATGGCATTTGATATATGGTTGCTTATTGATTGTTGAACCCTTTGAAAATCCATATCTTCCTTATTTGAGAATTGACCATGATGAGCCTTTTGCCTTAGTCCTATGTTATGCTCAATGATGAGAATGATTATTATGCCAAATTATTTTTCATTATTATAAACCCCTGATGTGTCTTTCATTGAAACCCATAAACAAGCAGAAATCCTCTCTGATGTAAGGAATTACATCAGACATTGTGCACTTGGTATAAGCCCATGGGTAGGGTGAGAATACCTTACATCTATTAGGGGGGAATGCCTAATCGCAAGGTCTGACCAGTCTTGCGTAACTTGATGCATGAGTGAGCAAGGCTTAGGTCGCTACTCTGTAAATATTTATTTATGGGAAGCTCTCTACTTCCTAGACATTATCATTTATGCTAAATGCATTCTAAAGTTTAATATGCCTAATTTTAGTTAACATTACTCCAATAAAGATCTTATCACTCCAACCTAAGTGATAAGATCTTTATTGCCTCTATGTTATGTTATATTATTTTGTACTCATTGAGCATGTCTCATCCGTAGGTTGAGATGATTCATTAGCAAGGTAAGATCTGAGTTACGTTTCTTCACTTAGGACTTGCTAAGAGTATTATAATTGTATTACTTATGTTATTTTGAAGGATAAACAATCTAAAGCTCTATGGTGTTTCAAGGCTTTGTATTAAAATATATTATGTTGGAGTGTAATGTAGACAATTGATAATATTTGTTATATAAAAGAACCTATTATAGTAAGAAGAATGTATGGATAGTATTTATTATCTTGATAAATGATGTTATATTTCTAATCATGAAATGACAATGAAGTGTAATGGCTATAAATGACTATTTAAAAATAGTGGGAATGGATAAAGAATGAGTGTGCTTTCGATTTTGGGAGGGATTATAAAATGGTAATAAGATCAATGGTGTTCTACAGGTTTAGGTGACCATATGTCTCTATAAACTCTAGAACAGTCATAGCCTAGAAATTAGGTTATGATAGAGTTAGTATTAGAGCTACAAGTTTAAGTCTTACATAGGCTTAATAACTATGTTAATTATAGGTTAAACAATAGAGCATAGGGATTCTTGTCAGTGTTGGATTGTATTGTTAAGCTAGATCTGCATTAACAATGTTAAGTTACTCTTTCATCCTTGTGATTTATGTGTGCATTATTGTGTTACTATATTGTTGTGTTATATTGCTTGATTATGGATGAAGATGCCATAAATTCATAATCTTGTTAGAGAAAGAGAAGTATCGGATACTGCTTTAGCTACTCTGCTTGAGCTTGAAGAGACAGACCTAAAAGAGGATCTTGATCCTATTTAGGTGGTAAGAATGAAAGCACAATATAAGGAAGTGATAAGGAAACTCCATATGTTAAAGGAGGAAGTATGGAGCTTGAAAAGAATGATGAGAAATGTGAAATAGGAGTTAGCTTGAGTCAGGCACATGCATCAAAATTTGGAAGTAGAGCCACTTCCACCACTCTATAATGTTATGCCTAGATTTCCAGAGCACTTATGTGTAGCTTGTGGAAGATTTGATCATTCGAAAGAAGGATGTCCTATTAGGAGGCGAATCTTATCCCCTTCGTTATTATCTACAGGTCGTAGACCAATAGGCCCTAGGGAAAGTGAAGCTGAGAATAGTGAAAGGGGGTTTAAGGAATTAAGAAAATAGGGAGAAGAATGGATGTATTTTGATTAAGATTTTGGAGAAACGATTGACATGTATGTACATGAAATGGATAGTCTAATATGATAGATAAGCAATGGAATGTACATAAATCCTTTTGTGTACATATGATGCACTAATGTTAGATGAAATATAAAGAATTGGATTTTGCTAAACAAGCATTATTCCATTCTTTCCATGAGATTTGTTAAGTTTATATAGAGAAGCAAAGCCCTAATTTAGAAAGAATAAGGGAATTGTCTTAGACAAAAGTGGAGTTTTCTAGTTAGAAATTATTTTTTTTTTTTAGAAAATAATAATTCATGATTGAGTTGGAATACCAACTATGATAAGTTTATAGCTTGAAAACATTGAAAAATAATGGAAATTAGAAGAGGAATAAGTTCTATAGAAGTTGACAAACCTAGGAACACGGGCATGTTTCTGGCCGTGTAAATAGTTAGAAGTTGACATACTTTGGCAGAAGCCAGACACACCTAGGAACATAGGGCGTGTTCCTAATCGTGTAGTTATTGGGAAATTGGGATATCCAGGTAGTAGCTAGACACACCTAGGGACACAAGCATGTTCTTGGTTGTGTAGTTACTAGTAATTAATAAACCTTGGTAGCAGCTAGAGACGCCTAGTGACACAGGCGTGTCCCTGGCTATGCTAGAGCATGCACTCAGCTTTTAAAAGCTTATGAAATTTCATCTTGTAACCATGTTGACCCTTCATGTTTTGACCTTTTTTTCATTTGGACTATTATTATTAAATGTTGATGTATATTTTACCTTGCTAATTTGAGTGAAATTCCTCATTTGTGTTCTTGTGATGAGACCATTGGAAAGGTAAATTGAATTTTAATATTATATGTTCCTCGAATGGGTTATGAAAGTTATTTAAGAGAAAATGAATTGGTTTATGATATGTGTAAGCAAAGGATTAAATGATATGTGACATTGTTGAATGATATGTCTATATGGAATTTTTAGAAATAATAAATCATTAAGGTTATAAAATGAAAGGTATTCATAAATAGCAGTTAGCATTACTGCAAATATTATATGCATAAATGACACACACACACACACACACACACACACACACACACACACACACACACACACACACACACATATATATATATATATATATATATATATATATATCGGGATATATATGTGATGAGCTAAAAGAAAGAGTTATTAATGTTTGTGGCTTCGATGCTATCTCATATAATAGAGCAAGAAAGACAAAGATCTCAAGAGGCCAAGAGTATCACTCTAGATGTAGCATCTAATGTTGCATCCATAAAGGATGATGATAGGGAGTCATTAAAGGAATGGTGGAGCCAAATGCAGCAAAAGGGAGGTGGTGAGGTGAAGTTTCAAACATTTTAAAATTTAACTTCACCCAATTTTGGTGCAAAATTCATTCAAGCAATCAATTAATTTGTGTATAAAACACATATGCATATAAAGAAGAAGGAAGAGTAATCATATTACCTTTTGTAGGTTCCTTCTTTCTTTATCAAAGAGCTTCCTAAGCGTGAAGCCTCTAGATTATCCATACCTAGCTCACCTCAAAGTTTTCTCTTGATTTCTTTGGTGTTCTTAAATCCTCTTTTGGTTGCCCAATTTGATTCAAGATTTCCCTAAAAAATCTTTAGGAAGTTTAAGGTTTCTTTTTGAATTGTTTTGGACTAAACACATTTTCAATTTGCAAGCAATTATTCTTTCATAAAGAACAAAGAAGAGAATTGAAGATCAAAAGAAAAATTGAAGAAACACTTTCTTCATTTTTCTTTCTTTCTCAACTTCTCTCTCTAGAAATGTTTTAAATGAGAAAATGATGTTCACTTCTTTTTGCAACATAAAAACTCAAGGTTTTTATATGTTCACAAAGACTTAAATACCCTTTCACATTCTTCTAACTCACCATTTGGTAAAGGGGCAAATTTGATTTTGCTCCTTCAAATGGTGAAATGACCATTATATCCTTTAGGGGTAAAATGGACATTTCCACTAGCCAAAAGATGTACTTATAATTTTAATCTTAGTTGAAAATTCTCTAACCCCTAAACCCATTACATGGGCTCATAAATAGTGAATTTTCTCTAACTCTAAAATTGTCTCTTTACCATATCACATATAGGCTTAGGCCACATCTTATGTGTTAAGGGTTTTTACTAAGCTTAAAATTATATCTTTGATTTAGTCTAAATCAATTTTCAATTTAATCGTTCTCATTTGCATCATGTACAAATTAAGATTTAATTGAATAGAAACCTTCATAGATTAAACATCAAGACATGCTAGGTTCCTTGTAAATTTAATTACACGTTTAATCATTTTACCACTAATCAATTAATTAAACACTTTAATTAATTATTATGGTAAACCTTTTACACATGGAACGTGATCACTATTGGGTGTGTGACTTTCTAGGTTCATGTCTAATTAGCAATAGGAATGAGAAAACATTTTTCTCTGCTAATGTGAAATCCCCACTTCACACTTAGTCCTATAAGTCGTGAGGGACAGCTAACATTCCATGTCATGACTACCTAAGTAGAAATGAATATTTATAGTTGATAACTTTAAACATCACATGAACCATCGATCATAAATCATCATGCACTAGAATCCCTTCATTAAATATCCCAATCTCGGCTATGATAATGGTTTATGTCAAACCCTAATGTGCCTCGATTCTATGTCCTTATCTTGGTTCTAATTCTTGATGAAATTAGATTCTTACTAGAAACTCTTTCTAGCAAATCTTATTGTTCTAGCCAGAAACTTAAGTATCAAGAATAACCAAATAGCATAGGAGCTTAACCTTGTTTACTCAAGGTAATGAATTCTATCTTGGCGATCACTTACCTCCATACATAACAAATTAAAACCATCACATGCCATATATCTGTACATGAATAGTACATCTATGTAAGCAGTAATAAATCCTAACTTCCTATATACGAGATATAGTATCCCTCAAGTCAAAGGATTATATGCACTATTATGACGTAGATGATAAATAATTGACAAGTAGTAAAATCCTAAATTATTATCATCTAACATCACAGTTTGACTATTCATCTTATGAATATCCATATGTTTGTATCGACATCACATGTCAAATAGCATGAGACTCACTGCCTCTATAATCATCTGTATCACATATGATTATAGAAAACAAACAGAGATGATGGTCTTCTAGAATTAATGATGCCTAGTCATTAATCCTATGACCATGAACATATTTAAAATATTTGTACAAGAGTGATCTATCTCCTATATTTTCAACACTTGAGAATAGATCCTCTTATAAATACTTAAGAACTATATTCAATAATATGAAACCCTTTTCACATTATGAATATAATATCGTGCCATTAGGAATTAACATCTACTATTACATAACTATTATATGGCTCGAAGGGCACATACTACTATCAGTCATCTCGATTGAGATAATGCACAATGGATACACAAGAATGAGGATTGCCAGGAGACATGGACACATTGATGCAAGAAAATCAAGAACTAAGGTGGCAACTTGAGGAATTGAGGCGAAGGCAAGAAATGCCTCCACTGCCTCCACTGCCTATGGCACCACTTATCCTTAGAGTAAAGAATATTCCTCCTCTCCCACCAGGGTTGCCACACCAAGTTTAAAGATGAATGTTACTAGAAAAAGGAGTTTCGGTGAATGACTTTAAGAAGATGAAACCTCCTAAGTTTAAAGGAGAAGAAGGGGAGGATCCCCATAAGTTTCTAAAGGAAATGGATAAGATAACCCAAAGACTATCATGTTTTAATGAAAAGTTAACTCGATTAGTAGGGCTACAACTTAAGAAGGAGGCATAGGAATAGTTCCAAAGAGAGATTAAGGACTAGTTATATGGAGATGACCCTAATACATAGGTCAAGTTCAAGCAAAGACTAATGGATGAGTTCTTAACTGAAGGAGAATGACAAAACCAAGCCCTATAATTTGAATAATTGAAGCAAAAGCCTGGAATGTTAGTATCAGAGTATGCTCAAGAATTTAAGCGTATGAGTAAGTATGCCTCTCACATAGTACCTACTGAGCAAGTAGAGTATGCCTCTCATATAGTACCTACTGAGCAAGTAGAGTCGATCAATTCCAGTGAGGATTGATTGCTCCACTTTATAATGTTTTGGTAGCCACTGATTTCCCCACTATAGCCAAGTTTATTGACAAAGCTAAGCTTATGGAGGCATGACATAAGGCAAAAGACTTGAACAAGCAGAAAGGGAGCAGAAACACAAGGGAAAAGGAAAAAGGCAAAGCAGTTAGCAACGGGGAGGCTCTACCCAAAGTAAAGGTCCTGAACATGCTTCTATAATATCCATTACATATCAACTGAGAATGGGAGGACAAAGTCAAGTTCAGGCTGGGAGTGCCTCGGTTGCCTTGGCTCTAGGCAACATTAACATGTATTGAACATGACAACAAGGTCAGCCCATACCTACTTGCACTATATGTGGGTGACAGCATCATGGAACCTATCGAAGGGCCACAGGAGCATGTCTACGTTACAAGCAAATTGGACATTTCATTAAGGATTGTCCAATAATTATCAACCCAAGGATCACTATAAAGGCTTCACAGCACACAATGCAAATGAATCAAGCAGACAATCATAGACTAGGAGGACGAGGCCATGGTAATGGACAATCTTCAGGCAATGTGCAAGCTATGGAGGGTAAAGGTAAAGGAAGAGTTTATGCACTTAACAAACAAAAAGCTTGCACATCCCACAATGTAGTCACAGGTGCATCTCCATCCAGTCTATTAATGCTTGGTGTTTGTTTGATTATAGTGCAACACATTCATTTATTTCACCATATTTTACTAAGAAATTAAATAAGAAAAAGGAGAAGATGAAGGAAGCTTTGATTATAACCACACACTTGAGAGAAATTGTAGAGGTAGAACAAGTATATAAGAATTGCATAGTATAAATTGAAAATATGAGATTTCTTGCAAATTTGATTGAGCTAGAAGTTTTGGAATTTGATGTTATACTAGGAATGGATTGGTTATCTATGCATAATGTTCATATAGATTGTAATGGGAAAAGAATTAATTTTAAAGAGGAAAATGGATCTGAATTCACTTTTCAAGGTGATAGGAGTAGTTTTACTATGAACTTTATATCAGCTATTGGTGCAAAAAGATTGTTAAGGAAGGGTTGTCAAGCGTATTTGGCATATATTGTAGATATTGAGAAAGAAGAGAAATTTGTTCAAAAGATACCTATAGTATATGAGTTCCTTGATGTGTTTCTAGAAGATTTACTAGAAATGCCACCAAATAGGGAAATAAAGTTCATAATTGAGCTCTTACCTGGAACTCTGCTAATATCGATACCACCTTATCGAATGGCACCTTCAGAGCTAAAAGAAGTGAAAGTTTAATTATAGGACATGCTTGATAAGGGTTTTATTAAGTCGAGTAGTTCCCCTTGGGTTGCTTCGATTCTATTTGTAAAGAAGAAAGATGGGTCTTTAAGGCCATATATTGATTATATACAATTGAATAAAATGACTGTGTATAATAAGTATCCTCTACTAAGCATTGATGATTTATTTTATCAGTTGCAAGGAGCTAGTTATTTTTCTATGATAGATTTGCGATAAAGTTATCATCAACTTAAGATCCGATGAGAGGACATTTGTAAGACTTCATTTAGAATGAGATATGGCATTACGAGTTTATAGTACTACTATTTGGTTTGATGAATGCACTAGCAACTTTTATTAATTTGATGAATTGAGTATTTAAGCATTTTTAGACAAATTTGTGATTTTATTTATTGATGATATTCTAGTCTATTCAAGGAATAAGAAAGAACATAAGGAACACTTGAGAGTAGTGTTACCAACTTTGAGGGAGCATAAGCTATATACTAAATTGTCTAAATGTGATTTTTGGATGGAACAAGTATGCTTCCTTAGACATATAGTGAGTAAAGAAGGAATCAAGGTGGTTCCTAAGATGATAAAAGCAGTAGAAAATTGGCCTTGATCTATAACTATTACAGAAGTAAGGAGTTTCTTAGGTGTGGCAGGTTACTATTGCGGTTTTATAAAGAATTTTCAAGAATAGTAGTGCTGCTGATGAGGCTTACAAGAAAGCAAGTTAAGTTTAATTTGGGATGAGACTTGTGAAGAGCGTTTCCATAAACTTAAAGATTGCTTGGTCACAGCTCCTGTATTGGCGTTACCTGATGGGAATGAAGGTTTCGCCATATATTGTGATGCTTCTAGAATTGGTTTGGGATATATGTTAATGAAAAATGAAAAAGTTATTGCTTACACATCTAAACAATTAAAGTGACATGAGATGAATTATCCCATGTATGATCTAGAAATGGCGGCAATTATCTCTGCTTTAAAGATATGGAGGCATTATTTGTATGGGGAGAAATGTGAGGTCTATGCAAATCATAAAAGTCTTCAATTTATCTTAAAACAAAGAGATTTAAAGTTGAGGAAAAGAAGGTGGGTAGAATTATTAAAAGATTATGATTGCTAAATACTTTACCACCCTGGTAAAGCTAATGTTGTAGCAGAAGCATTAAGTAGGAAGTCAATGGGTAGTCTCTCACATAACGCTGTGCAAAAGAGGCCAATAATAAGAGAGTTAAAGGAAATGTTTAATGAAGGCTTATGATTAGAAGTAGATGAATCACAAGTATAAGTAAGACCTAAACTCCTTAACGAGATAAAAATGTTGCAAAACCAAGATCTTCAGTTAAAGAAAATCTTTTAGAATGTGGAAAGGGGACAAGCCCCAGAGTTTCACATAGAAAAAGGTGTTTTGAAGTGTGGAGATCAATTATGTGTACCTGATGTAAAATAGTTAATGGAGAGAATTTTAATGGAAACACACTAAACCTCATATAGCGTACACCCAGGTGCTACCAAAATGTATCATAATGTAAGGAGTACTTATTAGTGCCCTAGAATGAAGAAATATGTAGTGAATTTTGTAGCCTCCTATCTCACTTGCCAACAAGTGAAATTTGAATGCCAAAGACTATCTGGATTACTTTAGGAGATAAGACTATTGGACTGGAAGTGGGAATGGATTACGATGGATTTTGTAGTAGGGTCTACCCAAGATTACAAAAGGTTATGACTCAATATGGGTTATAGTGGATCGATTGATGAAATTCACACAATTCATTCAAGTAAAGACTACCTATTCGGTAGCTTAATATGCCTAAATATATGTCAATGAAATTATAAGATTGCATAGGGTTCCACTTTCCATTATCTCGGATAAAGGGACTTAATTTACATGTATGTTCTAGTAAAAATTGCAAGAAGCTTTGATTGCAGCTTAACTTTAGCATAGCTTTCAACCCATAAATGAATGGGCAATCTATGAGAATAATATAGATGTTGGAGGATATGCTTTGTATGTGCATTATGGATTTCCCACTTATTGAATTTGCATATAACAACAGTTACCATTCCTCTATAGGAATGGCACCATACGAGGCACTATATGGCAGCAAATGTCAATCTCTAATTCGTTGGATTGAAGGGTGAAAAGTACCTTGAAGCCCCATATATGATTAAAGAAGCCACTGAGAAAGTAAAGGTTATTTAGGAAAGGCTAAAAATTGCTTTTAGTTGGCAGAAGAGTTATGCTGATCCTAAGAGGAAGGATGTCCATTTCACAGTGGGTAACCATGCCTTTTTGAAAGTCTCCCCTATGAGAGGAGTAATGAGATTTGGTAAGAATGGAAAATTCTCCCTATGCTTCATTGGACCTTTTGAGGTTCTTGATAAGGTCAGAGAAGTTTCATACTAGTTAGCATTACCTCTAATAATGGAACATATACACCTGGTTTTCCATGTGTCGATGTTAAGGAAGTACATTCCCAACCCATCACATGTATTGCAACCATAATTGATCAAGATCGACCAAGACCTTACTTATGAGGAGGTTCCAATTGCTATACTGGATCAATAAGCGAAGAAGCTTCAAAGCAAGAAGATACTAATGGTCAAAGTTCAATGGCATAATCATGATGTGGAGGAGTGCACTTAGGAAAATGAAGATGAAATACTCCAAAAGTATCGATAACTATTTTATTAGCAAGAGGTTAGCTCTTCTGGAAATTTGAGGATGAAATTTTTTTTTTTTTAAGGGGAGTAGAATGTAATACCCAAGTCTTTTATAGCTCATTTTAGTTGCTAATGATTGTAATACCCAAGGTTTCCTTAACCTATCAGAGCTGGCAATGGAGACATTATAATGCCCATATATTATACCATTCAAGTCCTTCCTGATATATCAAGAACCATAAGAATATCATAAGAAGTAATTTTAATGAATAATGTAACAATGAGTAAAGAATACAGTCGATTTTGATAAGCACCTTTACGATAAAGTGAAAGTCAAATCAAGTTTCACTTAATGTGACTATGTTAATAATTAATTTGAAATATGAATCTAAAGTGCTAGTGAATTGGTGTTACCATCTTTTAAGTCATTGGGAGATAATAATAGTGACATGAAAAGTTGATTTCAATCAAAGTTACAATGGTACGATAGAGGTCAAACTAATGAGCTTACATGATGTACATACTTTAACAATGCTGTTAAAGGGCTAGTAAATCTGCATTACGATATGTATAGAATTTATCTTATAATGCTAGGGTGTGTGGTGACATTAGAAGGTAGAAATATATATATTAAAGTGGAAAAAACAAAATGAGAAATGTATTAAGTTATCGAGCTTGAAATGTATATTTATGGATTCATTAATGGGCTTTTGGACTCAAAAGCCCAAGCCCATTACATAGCTAGCCCACAAGGCCTAAGGATGGATGAACATACACTTAACTAGAGTTATAAATAGCCAACCAAGGTTAAGTTTGAAGCCACCATTTTTTACTAAGTCAATTATTTTTCCAACTTGAAATCCCCTTTCATCCACACCAAAGTCTACATTCATTTTTGCTACTTCCAAAACCATATGATGAACATCATAATTGTAGAGAAAATCCTAGCCATTCAACTTGATCAAATCATAGCCATCTATCAAGATTAAATCTTAGCTATTAGATCAAACTTGATCAAATCTTCACTATCCAACCCATCATATATATATGCAAATTTTATGTTGTAAACATCATTTTTCCTATCTCGACACCAAAGTCCCACCATAACAAAAGAAGCTCTCTCTATACACTAATAGCAATAAGAACCTTATCAAACCAAAGTTAACCAAGGTAAGGAATTATGTCCATCTCCTCTTATCTATGTTCTAAGGTTGATTTTAGTATCTTGGTTGCATAAAGCCTCTTCTACAATAGATATAAATTTCAGCCAATACTAGAAAATGATCAAGGAGGTGTTCTAAGTTCTAATTGAATACATCTATGGTTATTTTAGATGAAGACAATGATTTAGAAGTGTTGAAATGAACTTTAGAAATTTAGTATAAGATTTGAACATCTCAGAGGCACAATATGGTTTAAAAGGAGAACTTGATGTTCTAATGCTAGATATTGACAATTGAATGATCATATAGGTTTTATATTATGAAAATTTCATAATTCCATGATCAATTTGAAGATTGGATGAGGAATTAATAATTTTCCCTAAATTATAAGGTTTATGGAAAAATTGTGAATTTTGAGTATTGAACTTGAATTCATGAAATTGAAGGGGAAATTAAGTTTAAGAATGATCTAACATGATTTGTATAATGTTAATTTTGAAATTCAATTGATATAAATGATTTTCCCTGAATTTAATGAACTAAGTTCATTTATGGAATTTGATGGTAGAACTAGAATTAATTCCATTGAATATTAGAAATTATTTAAATTGATTGTACTCAAAGTTGAAATGTGAAATTGGGAGGCAAGGAATTATCTTTCATTAAGTGAATACTTTTGGCTATTTGAAAGATAACTAAGGGAATGTGTTAAAAATTAATAACAAGTATATGTATAGTGTGTCATGACCTTAAAAGTAACAAGTTAGTACTACAATGAATAAGTTATGCTAAATCTATACTAATGTCATAATAAGGAAGTGATTGACGTATAAATGAAATACAAATGTGTTGAATCTAAAGGCAAGGACAAGACACTATCCAAGTGTGTGAGGAGCACCACTCGCATTAAAGTTAAACGTAAATAGGAGCAAAGGAGTCTAAGGTTAGTACTTAATAATATAATATGACTTTGTGCCATTTGCTTTAAACCTTTATTGGTCAAACCATAATCATTGAAATATTCCAATTACTTGATGAGCTTAAATTACCATTGAATATTTATCCATTTGATATGATGCTTCTTGATGACATTTGACTATTGTGAACCTATCATGTTAAATTCATATTGTGATCATTGAATTCCTTATTGTGAATCTTATATGAACTTTCCTATTGGTGCCTATCGATAAGTAGAAATACCCTTTTGATGTGGGGAAATACATTAGACCATGTGCACTTGGTATGAGCTTGCAAGTAGGGCAAGAGAGTACCTAACCTCTGTTAGGGGGGAACGCTTAACCATAAAACTTGATTAGTCTTGTGTAATGTGATACATATAAGTAAGCAAGGCTTAGGCTGCCACTCTTGAAATTATATGTGTGGGAAGCATTCCACTTCCAAGAAAATATTATTTCTACTAAAGATGTTATTTCCATCTCAAATGAGAAATTGAATCATAATGACAACATTGATTAAAAATCTTTCCATTACCATAAAGAGCTCTTCTTGATAATGGCCTTTGTACTTACCATTTATATTATATTATTATATACTCACTAAACTTTGTCTCACTCTTTAATTGTCTAAAATTTTTAGGCTAGTTCGACAAGTCAGCAAGGTAAATTCCAAGCCACATTCTTCTGCTTGGAAGTTGCTCTGCTAATTTCAGGTGTTGTGATTCTTGACTGTGAAGACCATTGTTTTAGAGCTCCCTGGTAGTCAAAGGTTTAGTACTAAAATGTTAGCAGGTTTACATGTGTTGTAAATTATATTGTAATTACTATTACAATAGTGTATGATGCTATAAACATTTGATTAATGTATGAAATACAAGTTTGGGAAATTTATGAGTTGTGTTTATGAATGGCATTATAAGTCAACAAGGAAATAATAAACAAGTAATAGGTAACAAGGAAAGATAATTAAGTTATGATCTTGAGATTAGGTCCCACATGATAAATGGTGAAGGATTATAAGTTAAACGGGGTTCTACAGGTTTAGGTGACTTTATTTCTCCCTATGCCCTAGGACCATCACAACCTAATAAGTGGGTTGTGATAATGATGCTAAAAATTAGATTTGTGAAGGTTAGCATGGTATAGAAATGAAAGAGAATCGGTTAATAACTTTGTGATACCAATTGAATTGTTTGCCTAACACATGATTTCATTATGATTAATTATACTTTAATTTATTGAATAGAGTTCATGTGGTAGCTCATAAAGTGTGTAGAGATGTTAGAGGACATAATTTGAAAGAAAGTTACAAAGGAAAGTTTCTAAGTTATCATGGGATTTGTTGATGGACTATGGGCTTGTTATTAGGATATGGGTCATCATAGGCCTAAACCAAATAAAAGTGGGCTAGCCTATGGACCTATAATTGGTGTAACCTCATGTTCATATGTTAGAATAGTTAACCAATTAAAGTAGTTAGCTAATATCAAATAGGACATGTTATAGAGAAAGAGTTGTAAAATTTTACTAACAAGCCATAAAGGTTGACCAAAGTCAAAGTCCTAAACTAAGTAAAACTCTCACATTCTCTACACATGAGTTTACATTCACTTTGAGCACTCCAACATCTTATGATGATCATCACCATTGTAGAGAAAATCCTAGCCATCCAACTAGATCCAATCTTAGTCATTCATTAAGATTAAACTTCAACCATTGGATCTAGCTTAATCAAATCCTCACCATTCAACTCATCATACATATATGTAAATTTATGTTATGCAACAATACTTTGCTTACCTCTACATCAAAATTTCATAGTAAAGAAAGAAATTCCTACTACACTAATTTCAATAAGAGCTTTAGCAAATCAAGCTAACCAAGGTGAGGGATTTTGCCCATCTCCTCTTTTCCATGTTTTAAGGTTGATTTTAGTATTTTAGTTGCATAAAAATTTCTTTTACACCTTATGAAGAGTTCGGCCACTTTGTGTGATTATACACTATATGTAGTCTTGAATAGCTTTAGATGAAATATAAAGACTTGACTAGAGAGTTAAAAGGTTAATGGGAAAAGAGGAAGGGAATACAGGAAATATACCTAAGTAACACTAAGGGGGAAATTCAGCCATGATGATGAGTGACTAAGGAAATGTTCTAAATTTTGATTGAGTGCATCTATGGCTATTTTTAGGCGAAGAAAAATAATTTAGAAGTTTTAGAATAACCTTGGAGAACATGATTCAAGACTTGGAAAATCTTAGATGTATAAACATAGTTAAAAGAGGAACTAGGTGTTCTAATATTGAATAGTGATAATTAAATGATCATATATGATATATTTCATGTTAATTTCATAATTCTACAATTAATTTTAAGAGTTGAAGAGGAATTATGAATTTTCCCTAAAATTTGATACGAGTGGGACAATTAGGGTTCATATGAATAAGAGTGAATTAACTCAAATGAATTGATAGGAATTGATTGACTAGGTGCTAATTTGACGAATCTATAATTAATTTGAGGGGTGAAAGTGAAATTAATAGTTTACCCACAAATTCTAGGGTTTATGGAACAACTTGGAAATTTTGGAAATGTAGACTTGAAATCATGAAATTGAATAAGGGATTTAGCTTGGAAATGATATGAAGTAAGAATAAGTATGTGTATGACATAATTGATACCTCTATATTATAAGTGGAAGTAGTAGAATAAGTAAAAGATAAAATTAGTAACACTACTGGTCACTAATTAATGTGTAATTGGAATGTGATAGGTGTAGAACTTCAAGGCAAGATCAAAGAAATTGCTCAAGATAGTGAAGGATATTGAACTACCAAGAACAGACAATACGATAGGAGTAAAGGAGTTAAGGTGAGTACTTAATAATATGATGTAACCATGCTCTTACTTGTAACCATTGCCTGAAATTTCAACCCTTGTCATAAATTTGAAATGGCATTTGATATATGGTTACTTATTGATTGTTGAACCCTTTGAAAATCCATATCTTCCTTATTTGAGAATTGACTATAATGAGCCTTTTGCCTTGGTCCTATGTTATGCTCAATGATGAGAATGATTATTATGCCAAATTATGTTTCATTGGATCCTTATTACAGACCCCTACTATGTCTTTCATTGAAACCCATGAATAAGCAGAAATCCTCTATGATGTGAGGAATTACATCAGACCCTATACACTTGGTATAAGCCCATAGGTAGGGTGAGAGTACCTGAAAACACAAGGCCTGATTAGTCTTGCATAATATGATGCATGTGAGTGAGCAAGGCTTAGGCTGCCACTCTTTAAATATTTATGTGCGGGAAGCTCTCTGCTTCCAAGACATTATCATTTCTACTAAATGCATTCTAAAGTTCAATATGCCCAATTTTGATTAACATCACTCCATTGATATGTTGAATCAACCCAAGTGATAAGATCATTATTGCCTATATGTTATGTTATATTATTTTGTATTCACTGAGCATGTCTCATCCCGTAGTTGTTTATAATCCAAGTTGAGATGATCTGTTAGCAAAGTAACCTCAAAGCTACTTTTCTTCACTTAGGACTTGCTAAGAGTATTATAATTGTATTGCTTATGTTATTTTGAAGCATAAACAATCTAGAACTCCATGGTGTGTCAAGGCTTTGTATTAAAGTATATTATGTTGGAGTGTAATGTAGACAATTGATAATATTTGTTATGTAAAAGAACCTATTATAGTAAGTAAAATGTATGGATAGTATCTATTATCTTGATAAATGATGTTTTATTTTTTATCATGAAATGACACCAAAGTGTAATGGCTATAAATGACCGGTTTAAAAATAATGGGAATGGATAAAGAATGAGTATGGTTTTGATTTTAGGAAGGATTGTAAAATGGTAATAGGATCAATGGTGTTCTACGGGTTTAGGTGACCTTATATCTCTTTGAACTCTAGGACAGTCACAACTTAGAAACTGGGATGTGATAGACATACTATTTTATAAGTGCGCTTAGTTTAAGTGATTTATTTATGTGAAGCCTATAGACTTCAAGAATTGATATAGGTTAATGGGTGGATACCCATTCCTGACCAATATAGGCATAATAGGATCCTTATGAGTTACCCATTTCTGACTAATATAGGCTTCTTATGGGTTAGTATATAAAGACTCTAGGGTTATGGTCCCCAATAAGTCAAATCATTTAGCCGCTTTCTATTCTTTACTCATTAGAGACAAAAAATTGAGTAACCTTAAGAAATTAGGGATTTGACTGAAGAAGGCCATACCTGCTATTCATGCATTCGTTCATCATTCATTTTGCAAAATGTTCGATTGCTGTAATGGATATATGTATTAATTTTAATCTGCCTAATAACTCTAGCATGATTGATTTTGGGCATCAAATTAATTTAAAAAATTATGTGATTCAAACACTTTAGTCATAAATTTTTATACATAGTAATTCATTTAGGTATGTCAATATTTTACACCCTACTTTAAATTATTTTTAAACCGTTTGTTTTCCTTTTTTAGTCTGCATGTTGATTGTCGACATGGTATAAATTTATATTCGTCGTACGGTGTATTAACACTATATATTTTCTAAATTAGCAATAAGCTAATTGAAAACAAAAAAGTAATTCAGTTTGTATATTTTGTGTACTTAACTTTGGTAATTAATTATTTTATAATTTGTTATATTTAGTTTTTAAAATCTAATCACTATATGTCTAATTTTTATATCATTCATTGTGCTTGCTTATTTTTTTTTTTTTTTTATTTTCTTTCTCAATTTGCACATTCATGGAATTGAAAATGTGTATATTTAAATTTATGTTTTTGTTTCAATTTTGGATATTTTTTATATATTTTTATATTACAATATTATATGTTAATAGTCATAATGCAATTTTTTATTTATTTGAGTTCAAATTTATCTAACTTATTTAAATTTTTAATAGTCATACATCAAGTTGAACTTTGGTACATAGGTTAATCTAGGATTTTTGTTTTTCCTTTTGTGTGATCCTTATTCGCAGAGGAAAAAAATCATATAAAAAAATTGGGTTCATTTAATAAGTAATTAATGATATATTTTTTGTTGTGAATTGGTAATTATTTGCATATAATGTGTCTTGGAATTACTTAGCTTTATATTTATTTTATAAAAAATGTATTTTTTATATTTATATTTTTTGTTTTATATTATCATATGATGATTTTTTTTTTAAGTTTATCATGCATTTATTATCTTTTTTAACTTTAAAAGTATCTGTTTTTACTTTAGCACATATCGTGATTTATTTATTTTTGCACAAATCACAACTTCTCATTTTTAGTTGCTACTTATAGTACATAGGTGCATTTTCTCTTTTATTGTACTTTATTTTTAAAAGCTTTTATTTTTTATTTTTTGCTATAAATAGATTCAAGTATGAGTACTTTTAATCCTGACATTTTTTAATTAATATTGAGCCAATTCAAAAAAGAAATATTTAATTAGTTTGTATATTTTGTGTGATTAACTTGGCAATTAATTATTTTATAAGATGTTATATTTAATTTTTAAAATCTTATCAGTATATATCTACGTTTATATCATTCATTGTATATGAATCTTTGAATTTTGACATTTTTTGAGTGCTGCCGACTTATTTGCTATTATATTTTTATAATTAATATTAAGCTAATTGAAAAAAAGAAATATTTAATTAATTTATATATTTTTTAATTAACTTTGACAGTAAATTGTTTCATAAGTTGTTATATTTAATTTTGTTTTTAAAATCTGATTACTGTATATCTAATTTTATATCATTCATTGTATGTAAATCTTTTTGGATTTGCTCATTCATGTGCTTGAAAAAATATATATTTAAATCCCATTAATATGTTTAAACATTGGATATTTTTAAATATATTTGATATTATAATTTTATGTGTTAATAGTCATAGTACAATTTTTTTATTTTGATTCTGGTTTGAATTTATTTAACTTTTTTGTTTGATGCGTTATATTATTTAAATTTTTAATATTTATATATCAAGTCAAATTCTAATGCATAGGTTAATCTAGGATTTTTTCCCCTTTGCTAATCTTTATTTGTAAAAAAAAAAAAAAAAGCCAAATTTGATTTATTTAATTAGGAATTAATGATATGTATTTTCTGTATATTGATGAGTATTTGCATATGATGTGTTGTAATATCCAAGGTTTCGCTAATATATTAGAGTCAGTAATAGTAACACTATAATATTGATCTACTGTACCAATTAAGGCCTTTTTAGAATATTAAAAATGATAAGAACACTATTACAAGTAATTTTAATGAATAATATGACAACAAGTGAAGAATGTAAACAATTTTGATAAGCACTTTTATGATAAAATGAAAGTCAAACTGAGTTTGACTTAATGTGACTACGTTAATTATTTATTTGAAATGTGAATCTAAAATGCTAGTGAATGGGCATTTTCATCTCCTAAGTCATTGGGAGATAATAATAGTGCATGAGAAGTTGATTTCAACCAAAGTCACAATGGTTCAATAGAAGTCAAACTTAGTTTGACCTCGTGAGTCTATATGATTTACACATTTGAACAATGCTATTGAAGAGCTAGAAAATATGTACTATAGAGTGAATAAGATTTATCTAGCAATCTCAAGAATGTGTAGTGATATCAAAAAATAAAAATATGTATACTAAAGTGAAAGAAAAGAAATGGAAAATTCATTAAGTTACTAATTTTGAAATATGCATATATGGGATTGTTAATGGGCTTTTGAACACCAAAGGCTCAAGCCCACTTAGATGGCTGGCCCATTAGGCCATGGTTAGAGGAACATCAATTCTCTAATGTTAGAGATAGTTAGCTAAGATAAAATTTGATGTTAGAAGAGCTAGCCATAAAAATTAACTAAGTAGCCACCATTTTTTACTAAGTCAATTCCTTAGTTAAATTAAAATCCTCACTTTTCCTACATCAAGTCTACATTCATTTTTACTAAATACATACCATTATTACATATCATGATCATCACCCATCTAGATAAGATCATGGCCATCTATTGAAACAAGATCATAGCCCTCTATTTAGATGAAATTATAGTCATTGATATAAAGTGATGAAATCAACACCATCCATTTCCATAAATAAACAATATGATGAGCATAATCTTTCCATTTTATGAAAACACCACTCCTAAAGAAAACACACTTAAAATTTTGGCTACCATCCTAGAATCACAAACCAAGGCTTTCCAAGGTAAGAAATCATGGTCATCCCTTCATTTTTTTGTTCTAAATATGTATTTGATGATTTAGTTATAAAAACTTCTCTTTTTTTTTTTTTTTTTTTTTTTTTTTTTAACTTATGTGGATTGGCATGGGGAAAGTAAAATTAGGAAATATTTGTTTTGCATATTAATTGATAACATATGGAATTTGGACTTGAGAACATAAAGCTTAATGAGAGAAAATAAGTAAGAAAAGCATGAAGCTTATCTAAGAAAACACAAGAACAAATTTGGCCAACCTAAGCATATAGTTAAGGAAGTGTTCTAAAATTCTAATTGCAAGCTTATAAGGTTATTTTAGATGGAGAAAGATGATGGTATCAAAAAGAATTTTGAAAACTTGATTTAAGATTGATACAATCCTAGGTGAGGTTACCTTCATATCAAGCTGTTTATGGGATGCAAGTCTCAAATATTCAATATGAAGATGAACAAGGCTAGGAATTGGAAGAACAAGACCTAGAGGCAAAGTAAAGAAATTATGCAAATGCTAAAAGTATTTGGTGTCGCACCCGTGATGGGTGTCACAGGTGCAACAGAAGACTATGTTGCTGTTCATTGCGACCACAACACCCGTCGCAGGCGCAACTCACTGATTTTTCTATTTTCCATGTTTTTATTAATTTTAGTTAATTTCTAATGTTTTTGGGGCCTAAACTAACTACAATAAGTGGTCCAAATTAGATTTATTTTAATTACTTGATTTTAGGAGTTGATTTTCAATAAGAATTCTACTTTCCTTATAAAGATAAGATTTCCTAAATCTTATCTGATTTGAGGGTTAGACTTGAGTCTCTCTATATGTATGTACTCAACAAAGCTTAAAGGTAGTAGATTCTTGAGAATATTATTGATTAATAAAATGTGAGTGTTTATTCTCTTTTTATTGTTTCAAACCATGTCTTTATATGATTGAAAAATCCTAAAACTTATCAAAGCATGCCAAACCTTGGCATTCATATCTTTCCATGGCATTATAGCTTTCATTCTTTGACATAGGTTCATCATTGGGTGGGTTTCTGTTTTTATGACCTGAATTTGGACTTTCGCAGGTTGTTGATTTCTATTAGTTTATAGGTTCAATGGTCTCTACCATCTTGGTTCATATTAGTTTGGTATCAGAGCTTAGGCTCTAAATCAGGTTATATCTTTCCATTTTGTTTGTGCTTTCTATTTTCACTTATTTTCTTATTTTCATTTCATTTCATTTTTGTTAAATTCCTTCGTTTTTGTCTAGTTAATTCTGTTTGTTATTATTTTAGGTCTAAAAATTCAACAAAAAAAAAATCCAAATTGTTTTACTTTTTCTTTTCTTTGTTAATTTATTCCTTCATTCATTCTATCCTATTTGTATTTCTATTTCTTGTTTCGTTGGAAGGTCAAATCTATACTTGGGGAAACAATTCAAATTCAAGAAGAAAGAAAGGAGGATTCGCATAAGCTTGAAGACTTCAAATTCAATTTGGCTTATTGTATTTGATCTTCAATTTGTTTTTGTTAATCTTCCTTTAAATTTGTTACTGTAATTATAAAAAAAAAAAAAAAAAAGAGAAGAAAAAAAAAAGAGAAAATCAAAATTTAAAAGAAAAGCAAAAAAAAAAAAAAAAGGAAGGAAAATTCATCCAAAAAGAAAAAAAGAAGTAAAAAGTGTTGAAATCTAACTTTTTGGTGTATTTATAGAAGTTATTTGATTCCTAAAGTGAAGAGGACAAGAAAAGAAGCTGATTTTCAAGATAATACAAGGAGAATAAAAAATTTCAGCATTATACTCTAAGCATCATTCCAAAAGAAGATAGGATTTGATTCCTACTCCTTTCCAATTTTTGGTTTGACTTTTTCTAATCCTATTTTCATTTTGATTTCTTGCTAATTTAACTATTTCCTTATTCATTTTGGTTTTCTTTTTATTTCAATCCTTGTTCATGTCTTGTTAGGTTTCCTAATCCCATCAAGATTCCTATATTGTTTCCCTAGTTCTATTAGGATTTTAACTTTTGTTTTCCAAATTCAAGTAGGATTTATATTTCTATTTTTTTGAGTCAAAATTCTAATTTTGTTTCCTAGTTCAATTAGGATTCTTGTTTTCCTAGTGTCATTAGGATTTCTTATTTCTTCTTTCTTGTTTCATTTTTGAGTCTTTGGATTTTTATTCACATTGTAATTTAGTAAGATTGTGTTAATTTGATTTTTGCAACTAATCTTGACAAGAAATTTGAGTTGAAAAGGCTAATTGTGAAAAAGCCATAATAAATTGAGTGAAACACAAGTGATTGAGTAGCAATACTTGAGTGAAACACGTGAGGGAGTGAAGTGAGGTATTATTTTACTTTACTAATATTCTTTTCATGTTTTTACAATGGAAGTTGATCAAGAATTAAAAAAAAAAATTAATGGCAATTAGGCAAGAAGTAGGTATACGAATATTCAAGGATGAAGAATGTAATAATGTTTTTCATACAAGATGTCGCATCCAAGATAGAATATGCCATATGATCAATGATAGGTTGAGTGTTGTTAATTTTGCAAGCCTTGAGCTAGTTGAAAAATTAAATTTGCCCACTAGAAAGCACTCGAGGCCACACTCATTGTATTTGTTGGATAAATATGTTAAGATTAAAGAGCAAGCTTTATTTTCATTCTATTTTCATTCTCTAAGATTGGTGTGATGTTATACCAATGAGTGTGACACATATTTTATTTGGAAAGCCATGGATATGTTTTAGTCAAGCAAAACACATCAAATCTACTCACTACTACAAAGTTCCACTAAAAGATGGTAAGCATACTACCCTTGCTCCTCTTTCTTAAGAAGAATTGTATGAAGATCGAGTGAAGATACAAAGAAAAAGAGAGGAAGAACTTCAAAGACAAAATGGTATTGTTGAGCTTGTAGTGACAAAATTGAGTGTATCAAAAAGGGAGAATGAAGTTGATGAGAGCTTCAAAAAGGAGGAAAGCAATATACAAAATAAAATTGTGGAAGTGACTCCTGAAGATGACTTAAAACCTTTGGAGCTTACAAGTGAAGAGTCCTTATTAAAGGTTGAAGAAGTTATTGAGCATGAAGAAATTCCAATCTATAATCCTCCTCAAGTAGTTATTGAAAATAAAGCTGAGTTTGTTCTAAATAGTGAAAAAGAAAAAGAAAAAAAGTGCATAAAGAATAAGAGTGAAAAGAAAAAGAGTGAGTGTGAAAAGAAAGAATTAGTGAGTGAAGAAGAAAATGAAGAACTTTCACATAAGAGAAAAGAAATATCAAAAAGTTTAAATAAAAAGATTGCTAGTGAAGAGAGAAAACAAGTGAGCATAGTGGAAAAAGAAAGTATTGAGAATGTTTTGTTTTCTAGCACTAACAAGCTTGAATTTTCTTTGTTTAGTTTTGTTCCTCTTTTTTAGGATTTTAAAGAAGGCTTGTCATGCAATAAAAGAGTTGATAAAGGGAATGCATTTCCTACTTCCAAGTGCTCAAGGAAAGATTCAAGGATGAATCATTTTGATGAGGGAGGGAATGATGAGAATCAAGATGCATTGTAAGAATCCTACACAATATTTGTAAGATAAAGATTTCAAGAAGGTTCATCAAGGTTGTCATTTCTACCAAGATAGCCTACAAAGACAAGCAATCCAACCATTGTACATGATTGGTGAATCATCTAAGAAGAATATTAGATTGCATGAAGTTTCCTACAATCCAATCAATGAAATTTGGATCACAAGCTTTGCATATGGATCCAATCATATTCAAGGAAGCTTCAAGGATTTTATCAGCATATTCCAATCTAATGTCAAAATGAAGAGATTAAAACACATTCCAAGTGATTGGGGTCAAATACATGAAGAGTCAAGCTTAAAACATGGCCATGAGAAGAAATTGCATAAGTGATAAAAGCTGAAAAATGTCATGCCCACCACGGGTGTCAGGTCCATGCGATTGCATATTGAAAACTCTCTATCGCCATGATAGCGCTACGAGCACAACAAGAACCTGGGCTATGTAATTCATTTTATTTCTTATTTTTGTTATTTTAATTTAATTTTAGATGTTTTTGGGCCCCTATCAATATGATATAAGCCCATAGTTAATTAAATTAAGTTTGCTTATGTAATTAATAAGTTTTAAGCCTATTTATGTTAGGTTTAAAGCCCAAAACGAGTTTAGGTTTAATTTTTGTTTAGAAATCAATTTAGGAATTTATTTCTAACTAGGAAACTTCAATCTTTGTTTAGGAAGATTTCCTAGTCCTTAGCTAATTCTAATTTAGGGTTGAGCCTCTATATAAACTCAACCATTCATGTAAAAAGAAGTGAAATCAATACAATTCAGTTTTCTTAAGAGTGTTATCTCTTGGTTTTGATTCTTACTTGAATCAAGTTCATACAATCAAAGCTAATTACTTTGTGCGCATTTATTCCAAGGTTCTCTTTCAAGAGTTGGTATTGTGTCGTGGAGATCATCATCCAAAGGTGATCATATTCCAAGGTGCTCTATCGCGAGTTGGATTTGGGTCGTGGACTTACAGAAAAACTGATTTAGCTTTCCAAGGAGGTACTTCCAAGTGTAAAGATAAATAGGTGTCAAGTTTAATATATTTGGGATTCGTATCACAACGAGCTTGTCTCATCTTGTAGTTATTTATAATTTTCTAAGTCAAGGTGATTCATTAGCAAGGTAAACTCTAAGCTATGCTTCTTTGCTTCGGACTTGCTAAAAGTGTTATATTTGTGTTGCTTGTGTCATTCTAAGGATTAATCTAGAGCTCTATGGTGTCTAAAGGTTTAGCATTAAAGTATGTTGTGTTGAAAAGTAATGTAAACAATTGATAATATTTGTTATGTGTATGTACTTATGATAGTAAGTAAGATTGTATGGATAGTATTTGTTAATATTTATGAATGATATTCTATTCATAATCATGAGATGGCACTAAAGTGTGATGGTTATAAATGAATGGTTAAAGTAATAATGGGAAAGGATAAAGAATGAATGTGGTTTCGATCTTGAGGAAGATGACCAAATGGAATATGTAAAATAACAATAGGATCAATAGTGTTCTACGGGTTTAGGTGACCTTATATCTCCCTGAACTTTAAGACAGTCACAACCTAAAAATTAGGTATTAACACAGTTAGTATCAAAGCGAAAGGTTTAAGTCTTAGTTAGGCTTAATAATTATATGAACTATAGGTTAAACCATGAAGCATAGGAATTCTTATTGTTGTCAAATTGTATTGTTCAGTTATATCTGCATTAATGATATATATTAAGTTGCTCTTTCTTTTTTGTGATTTACATGTGCATTATTGTGTTATTGTATTATTGTGTTATATTGCTTGATTGTGGATGTAGATGCCACAAATCCATAATCTTATTGGAGAAAGGGAAGTATTGAATGCCTCTTCGGCTACTCCGTCTAAACTTGAAGAGGCAGATCCAGAAGAGGATCTTGACCTTGTTTGGGTACTAAGAATGAAAGCAAAATATGCGGAAGCAATGAGCGAACTTCATATGTTGAGGGAGAAAGTACAGAAATTGAGAAGGATGATGAGAAATATAAAATAGGAATTAGCCCAAATTAGGAGCACCAAAACCCAGGAGCATAGCCAATCCCACCCCTTTGAGTTTATAAATTTTTAATGATTTTTATAGGGTTTAATGACTTTTATAAACTTTATTTTGAAAGACTTTTATAGAGTTTATGAATTTATTAATGATTTTTATAGACTTTATTTTGAAAGATCTTTTATGACTTTTATTGATATTGGACAACTTTTATTGATTTTAATGTGCATATTTTGACCTGATAAATTAATTTTTGTCATATAATAAAAATAAAATTTTTAAAATAGTTATTAAAAGTGGATGTCTTTAATTAATTTTTTTTAAAAATAATTAAGATGTTTATTTGATTAATTTCAAATAAAAAAACATATCAAAGAGTTGTTTTAGCTAATACATTTTTCTTTTACACCCAAAATAAACAATTGAAAATTCCAAGTACCAAATTGAACCTAAAACTATGAAAATTTGATTTTTTCTTCATAAAAAATCTAACTAACTCCATATAACAAGCATTATAACAAACAAGTAAGTTATATTATAACATTATGTTGTCCATTGGACTTTGGAGAATCAATAGAATATTTATTAATACAAATGAATCAGGTACAAAAATTCACGTACGCAAAATATATATTAAACAAGTTATATATTCTTTTTTTTTTTTTGAAAAATTAACTGGACTTTGGATGAATTTTTTTTTTTTTTTTTTTTTGATGGGCTTTGGTAGTTTCCATATCACTTCATCAGAAATAGATTATCTCCCCCAAAATGATACTTACGATATTGGTCAATCTCCACCCATCAATTCATTTCCATTTACACAAGTGACAATTCAATTGGTCATAAATTTGAACATGTCACATGGCTATTGGGATGGTTGGGATTAAAAATTAAAAGTGTCAATAACCTTAAGATATTAGTATTATTATTGAATAGGAAGCTAAAATTCAACAAATATATTACTAGCCATGATGATTAGAAGCGTCAGATGTTTGGCTCCAACGATCTATACAACAGAGAATTTGCATTGTAAAAAAGTTCTAATTGAATACACTCCCCCAAAATATATAATATATATAAAACAATGATTTTTCTAATTAAACAATAGAAAATAGTGATCCAATAATGAAAAAAAAAATTCTATTATGAATATCACAATTGAAAAAAAAAAATAATACATGTAAATAATCCAATTCATCTCAGATAAAAGGAAAAAGAAAAACATAGTTGTTTATAATTGTTCAAGAAAATCAATAGAATTGTGCAATAGTGAGATCAAAAAGAAGAAATACTAGATTGTCGCTTTTCTCTTTTTTTTTTTTCTCTTTTCAGTAAGGAAAGAATAACTTCTATGTTAGATAAAAGTCTATTCAATTCTTGAGGTAGGGTGAAAGAGAATTTTTCAGATTTTCTTTTTATATTAACATACAAAAAGTCATTCAAAGTCTACAAAATTCCATTGTCTATAAAATTCTATGACTTTTTGAATATGGGTTTACTTTTATTAACTATTTAAAAGTCCTAATTAAATACCTCTTAATTTTTATTGACTTTTTTTATGTTTATAAAAGTTATTACTGAATACTCCCTAACTTTTAAATAGTCTTTAAAAGTTAGGATTGAATATCCCATTACTTTTAAAATCTATCAAAGTATTTAAAAGTCTTAATTAAATACACCCCCGTTATTTATATCTTTTACTTATAAATTTGTATTCATTAGTTTTGGAAATATTGTTGTTTCTCTTAAGGGTGATACAATCCAGGGTGTAATCCTAAAATACAGTTGAGGGAAATATCTATCACATCTTTGGTTTTTTTTATTCTTTCCACACAAATGAGTTACAAAGTTAGTCCTAATCCCTTTCATATTGAATTGTTAAAGAATGTGTTTATTAAAACATTGGATGAAGATGACAGTCCTATACCATTTGATCAATTTGAGTTTTTGAATCTTGAGAATGTTAAATTGAAGATTGGGAATAAAATGCATTTGACAGGTATTGTTTGTTTCTTCAATAATGGTCACAAAAAATAATGCGAGGTTATATTTTACACTAACCACAATTATTTTTTTTAGATGTTTTGGGACAGATAATTCTTATTAAAGATATTGAAGAGTTGAACCTAGTTGGTAAAGTTGCAAAAAAAAAAAAAAAGACGTGTCCAAATTAAAGATTCTGAGTATGACTTTTTATTTTGTTAATGAATTGAATATTTGATAGCAATATGTGCCCTAAAAGCCATATAATAGTTATGTAATAGTAGATAATAATTCTTAATGGCATAATAAATATATTCATAATGTGAAAAAGGTTTCATATTATTGAATATAGTCCTAAAGTGTTTGTAAGAGGATCTATTCTTAAGTGTTGAGAATATTGAAGATAGATCACTTTTATATAAATATTTTAAATATGTTTGTGATCATATAATTAATGATTGGGCATCATTAATTTTGAAAGGCCATCACCTCTATTTGTTTTCTATAATCAGTATGTGATATGGATGATTATAGAGGCAGTGAGTCTCATGCTGCTTGGCATGTGATGTTGATACAAACACGTGGATATTCATAGGATAAATAGTCGAACTGTGACCTTAAATGATAATAATATGGGGTTTTACTACTTGTTAATTATTTATTATTTAGGTCATAATAGTGCATATAGTCTTTTGACTCGAGAGATACTATATCTCATATATAGGTAGTTAGAATTTATTACTCTTACATAGGTGTACTATTCATGTACGGATATATGGCATGTGATAGTTCTAATTTTTTATGTATGGAGGTAAGTGATCACCAAGATAGAATTCATTACTATAATAATAATATGAATTTTGAATATGAAATAGGAGATTTATGTGAAGTGCATATGCATCAAATAATTTAAATGCATATAAAGTAAATTTTTATGCACAAAGCGATTTTTAAGCACAAAACAATTTCTACAAGCATTTTTAAAATATCTTAAATTAAATATTTTTGTGAGGGATTTTAATGAAAATAACAAGCAAAATATTTTGTTTTAATTATGTATAATCAGCCCATAAATTAGATTAAAAGTCAACTCACCAATAGCCCAACACACCAAAACACTTCTAACGTAGCTCATTAATGGCAAACTTGTAATTTTACACCAAAACCCTAATTTTTAACCTAAGTTTGAGCCGTATGAGTTTAGGCAGCCTCAATTCTCTTTTCCAATCAAAATTTTTATGGAAAATTCTCTCAAAAAATTCCTCCTTCAATTGAAATTTACAAGGTGCCTCCAAACCTTGTGATTTTGTGATCGCCTTCATAAGTTTGTCTCTTCTTTCAATCTACTATTTCATTTTTTTGAAACTAATCATGAGTAATACATATAAGGCTATATATTTACTATTTTTATTCTTATTAAATTTGGCCTAGGTTGTTTTTCTTGAAGGAGAAATTGATTTCCAACCGTAAACACAACTCTTTCTTCACAAATCCATCAAAGGTGAACCCTAAAATCTAAAAGTTAGAATTTTCATGCATATGACCATAAGGGGGGAAATTCCTACATTCTTGCATTCTAAATTGATTTTTGTTATGTTTACATGAAAAATATTGGTTTAGATTATGCGTTTGCATATTATTGTAATGATTGGAAAGTACGAAAAGCAAGAAAGTCCATGATTTTTCCATAATATGTGGTTTAGACTACCTTGGAATTTTGATCACAAGGCCTATAATTTTTGTATGATACATTTTAATGATTGTTAATATGTATATATGAATGATACATGATTTAATTGCATGTTGGTTCAAGGAGTAGCTCAAGGAAACACCTAGAGTGTTTTGGCCTACCTAGGGTTTCCAAAACCCTAATTGTCATATTTGGCTAATATGTGTATATGATTAAGTGACATGTGAATTAGATTTTATGATGTATTAATTATGAATTAATGATGTTAAATTGACTATGAGATTGATTGTATGAATTAGTCAAAGGATTTAAGTATGACTCTTTCAAGGCTTACTTGTTAAGTTGATGTATATGGAAAGTATTAAGTATGCCAAGTTGGACGTTAAATTGAATTGATATCAAGATTATGATTTACTGTGTTTGGCTTTAGAAAAGTTATAGTATGAGTTATTATGTGACTTCATGTGAGCCTAAGAAGGCAAAGTATGCAAGACTTAAAATTCAACATGTTATGTGCAAGTGATGAGTGCACTTCTAAGTGCAACTCCAAGTATATGTGAATGATATATGTGCATGGGGTGGTTATGGGATAGGATAGCATGATGTTAAGTAAATGCTAAGTATTGAATTATAACGTGATGCTAGAGCTTAAGGATTGTTAGAGGTGCAAGGGCTATAGACATTAGGAGCTAAGGAACCACAAGGTGAGTAAATATTATGTTCATGTTACAAGTACAAGTTATCATAATATGTGAACCTTTGAGATTCTTGAAACCTAAGTTCTTTTTTATTTTCATTTATAATTGTATGAATTCTTTGTTAAGCTAGATTTGCCAAAGGATAATTGGTCCAAAACTATTATTGATCATTCATTGACAAGAAAGAACCTTTGTGAATGTTGCCTTACCTTGCATTCTTTTTAGAACCACACTATTCTTTATCTTTTGTTCAATAAGCTAAACTTCTATTGCTACCATTTTACATGTGATTTTATTCTTCAATGCTATTGTTACCTCTCCCTTATGTTACAAGTGAATAAGGCAGCAACCTTCACTCTATATTTATGTTGTGAGTGAATAAGGCAGTAGTTTTCACTCTATATTTATGTTACAAGTGAATAAGGTAGCAGCCTTCACTCTATATTTATGTTACAAGTGAATAAGGCAGCAGCCTTTACTCTATATTTATGTTATGAGTGAATAAACCATCAGCTTTCAATCTATATTTATGTTACGAGTGAATTACTCTATATTTATGTTACGAGTGAAAAAGGCAGTAGCCTTCACTCTATAGTTATGTTATGAGTGAATAAGGTAGCAACCTTCACTATACATTTATGTTATGAGTGAATAAGGTAGCAACCTTCACTATATATGATACAAGTTATAAGTTTAATTTTGCGAACCTTGCTAAATTGCTACTATGAACTATGAATCATGAATTATGAACTATGAACTATGAACCCTTCTAAGAGATATGTGTTATTGTATAAGTTATATTATTTACTCATTGAGATTATCTATCTCACCCATTTTCCTTGTATGGTTCTAGGTGAGCATTATGAGGAGGCAAGGTGATAGCTCAAGCAGTCCACTTCGCTTGGGAGGTTTCCTTATCCAAGTCATTTTACATACTATGTTATGGAGAGTCACTATTAGATGCTTTGGGAGTTTTAAATTTGGAGTTTTAATTGTTCTTTTTTTAAGGATTGTATTTAAAGTATTTTTAAACTATTCTTCTGCAAATTAAGGACTCCTTTTTATTAATGGTCAAATTAGGTTAATGCATGAGGTTTTGATACAATCCTTCATATCTCCAAAATTGGGATGTGATAATTGCCTTGAGTAAATGAGGTTAAGATCCAATGCTATCTTAACTAAAGTTTCTAGCCAGAGCAATAAGATTCATTAGAAAGAGTTTCTAGTAGGAATCTAATCTCATCAATAATTAGAACCGAGATAAGGACATAGAATTGAGGCACATT
This sequence comes from Reutealis trisperma, assembly GCA_947687605.1. NCBI lineage: Eukaryota > Viridiplantae > Streptophyta > Magnoliopsida > Malpighiales > Euphorbiaceae > Reutealis > Reutealis trisperma. The sequence goes on from CANTUT010000563.1 coordinate 685,084, forward strand.
AGGATTTGACATAAACCATTACCCTAGCTAAAATTGGGATTTTTAATGAAGGGATTTTAGTGCATAATAATTTATGATCAATGGTCCATGTGATGTTTAAAATTATCAACTATAAACATTCATTTCTAATTAGGCAATTGTGATATGGAATGCTAGCTGTCACTCATGACTTATGGGACTAAATGTGAAGTAGGGATTTCACATTAGTAAAGACAAATTTTTTCCCATTCCCATTGCTAATTAGACATGAACCTAAAAAGTTACACACCTAATAGTGATCACCTTTCAAGTGTAAAAGGTTTATCATAATATTTAATTATAGTGTTTAATTAATTGATTAGTGGTAAAATGATTAAACATATAATTAAATTTACAATGACTGTAGCATGTCCTAATGTTAAATCTAAAAAAGTTTCTATTCATTCAAATCTTAATTTGTATATGATAAAAAAATAATTTTGATTAAATCAAAGACTTAATTTTAAACTTAGTGAAAACCCTAAGCACATGAGATGTGGCCTAATCCCATATGTGATATGGAAAAGAGGCAATTTAGGGGGTTAAAGAAAATTCACTATTCATAAGCCTATGTGATGGGTTTAGGGGTTAGAGAATTTTCTACTAAGGTTAAAATTGTAACTACATCTTTTAGCTAATGGAAATGTCCATTCTTACCCTTAAAGGATAAAATGGTCATTTCACCATTTGAAAAAGCAAAGTTCACCTTTGCCCTTCACCAAATGATGAGCTAAAAGGGCATCTAAGTCTTTATGAAGAATTAAGGGTTAAGTCTTGAATAAAAGAAGTATATATAAGTGTTATGTTTATCTTTTCTTTATAAGAAGTGAACATCATTTTTTTACTTAGAGCAATTAGATTAGGGATTTGAGAGAGTTGAAAGAAAAGATGAAGGAAAAGTTTCTTCAATTTTTCTTTTGATCTTCAAATTCTTTTCTTTGTTCTTTATGAAAGAATAATTGCTTGCAATTAAAGATGAGTTTAGTTTAGAGGCTTCACACTTGGGGAGCTCTTTGTTAAAGAAAGAAGGAACCTTAAAGAGGTAATATGATTACTCTTCCTTTTTCTTTATATGCATATGTGTTTTACACATAAATTAATTGAATGCTTGGATGAATTTTGGTCCAAAATGAGTGAAGTGAAATTTTAAAATATTTGAAATTTCACCTCACCACTTTGCTTCCACTCCGTTTGGCTCCACCGTTCCTTTAATATCTTTGCCTTTTTCTCACATTTCTTTTATAAGAATATATGAATTGCATTTAGGGGGAGAAAACTAGGTATCACTTTGTGGGACAAATCTGCTGTTGAATTCCCAAAAAGTCATATACTTGTAGAAGAAGAGAATGGCATTGTTATCATTACTTTCTTGTCGATGATTATCAAGAAATTCAATGGTAGCAATAAGTTTTACTTACATTATTTCTGTAGCACATAAATTTAGAATGATTATATATACTAACTATTATTCTTTTTATCATTTCTGATAGATGAAGTGGCAGCCAATAGCACTTCTATAACAAAAATTTTAGTTAATATGGAAATTCCTAAAGTTCAAGATATGAAGCAAACATAAATTAAATATTAATTTTTTTATCATTAATTTTTTGCATACATTGACATCTTATTATTATAGGCTTCCTTAGTCGGCTGAAAAATTTATAAGTTGCAAGTTGAAAACCCATTGGTTCATGACATTGAGTCAGATGAGAATATGAATAGGAAGACAGCTGCAAAACTGCTGGCGCTTGATATTCATGCTGATGAGGTATATTTATTTGATTGATTTAATTTAATTATGAAAATTTACAAGCTATTTTTACTGTATGAATTTAATTATTTTACTAAATTTTTTTATTGAATAGACATAAAATTTACATGTGAAGCAGCCATTAAAAATGTTGATCCTTCCTCTGGCTGGTGGTATAAAATATGTCCTCAGCACAAGTATAGTATTCAGAATTATAATGAACAACTTTGGTGTGCTAGTTATAGACTTTTGAAAGAGCCTCCAATTTATTGGTAAGTTCTAGCATTTCATTTTTAGTATATATGACTAATAGAATTATGTTTTAATTGATTTGTATATTAACAATGTTATTAAGTATAAGTTAAATATAGCTATTGAAGATAGCACTAGATCCACAACATTTGTTATATTTGGTTTGCAGGCTGCTAATATGATTGGCTCACCAATGAGCCATTTGTCCCAAAGTTTTAGAGACAGATTCTCATTGCCTTTGATGATGACTAGGATTTTTGGCACGTGCCAAATCTTTCAAGTAGTTCTTAGTGATAAAATTAAAGATCCTGCTAATCCTTTTTTGAAAGTGATGCACATTTTTAAAAATAAACAATCCTCTGATTTGGTTTCTAACATCATTGTGAAATCTCCATTTCCAACTTCCACGTCACTTTGTATACTGCCTACAGCAAATGTGTGTGCATTTGTGAAAAGATTTTTGGAGTTACTACTTGGTAGTCATGATGAAATCGGTGATGTTTCAAGCTCGTTGTCTGCAACTGAAATTCAATTAATAGCAGACTCAACTTATGAGGTTCAAGTTGAATTATTTCTAGAAGAATCACCACTAAAGAAAAGTTGTGGCAAGTTGTAAATTTTGATTTTAAAAACTTTTGCCCATATATTAATACGTAGGATTTTCTAATTATAAATTTTTTTATTGCTTTTTTTTCTATAGGAAGAAAAAAACTTGATCTTTGATGAAGGGGTATGTATATATACACACACACACACATCTACACATATAAATTTTCAAAAAAAAATTCAATAAATAATATTGCAAGGTATTGTTGCACTAGAGGAACATGCTAATTTGGTAAATGGTGTTTTCTGACTCTATGTTTTATGAACAATGTAATTTCTATTTAAATGTTTAATTAATATGGTATGCTATGTTAGTACAATGTCACTATAATATGCTTAGAATCCTTGATCAGTATAATATTTTAATTTTTAGTTGCTTTTGATGCATAAATTTTATATTCACTTAATGTTTTTGTTCAATTACACTGAATTATCCTATAAAATGCTGATACAATTATATCAATTTATTTATAGATACACTTACAAAAAGTTTAGATATTTGTTTTGTTTTAATGTTTATTATAATTGCTTCTATGGTGTTTTGCTTTTTGGTTTCTTAGGGATATTGTTGGACATTCTCTTTCCCAGTGTCCTTTTCCAAAATGAAAGCAAGAATTGCTTCATTACTAGTATTTGTATTTTAATGAGAAACTTGAAAAGAATCTAAAGCATATAAAAAAACACCTGTAATAGTCAATGGATATATACTACACAAACCATGCAAGAATTGTTTATTAAAATTGCTCTTTTACTAACATATGTACTTTAATGAGAAAATTAACAAGAATCGAAAGCATATAAAAAAACATCTACAATAGTCAATGAATATATACTACACAAATCATGTGAGATGAAAAGCAAATAAAAAGCAAATAACTGCTATTGGATATTCAAGATCTTCGGTCATTGTAAGCTAGGAATTGCTTGATAAATATTATAAAATGAAAGCAAAAGAAAGCAACCAAGAGATATGTGAACATAATATCAAGCTAGAAAAGATAGAGTGTGCTAACTTTTTGTATAGTACACTCACATCTTCAATGATTTGGGGACTTTACAATAGTGTGAGTCCTCGCAAGAGCACCAGTCTGATTCGCTAAAGGGAATCGAAATGCTCATTTGGGAAAGAACTCACGAGGAAGCCCTCGGGCCTATTTTTGATAGATTTGAAAATTGTTTCTTAGAGTTGCCACCTTAATTTATTTTTATTTAGGAAAATATAAGGAAAAAACCCATTTGCTCCAATTATTACCCAAAGGAAAAAGATCACTAGCCTCAAAACCAAAGAGGATTTGGGGACTAGGTTTTCAGTTTAACAAAATATGTTTGGCCAAATAATATAAAAGTAACTTAAAATATATTTTGTGAACAGTTTAAAATGTATGAACAATTTATAATACACAATTAAAATTAAAAGTAAAATAGAGCTAATATTGAAATGAAATCCCAAACTTAGGAGATACCTCCTCTAGCCCTTATAGGTTTTAGGAAAGTCATACATTCCCCAAACTAAGCCTAATAACAAAGTAAAGGAAATAAAAATAAAAGTAAGGAAAGAAGGTGATAGGAAGGAGAGTTGGTTAGTGTAACAACCCACATCTACCCTAGGAGTTTTGGTGACAAATTATTTAAATTTAGGGTCATTGTGATAAAATGTGTGACTTTATAAAAATTCATGTGAGATGTGATTTATGGGTATGTGGCATATTAAACTAACTTTATGCCTAATATGAATTATTATTGTGAAATAAATGATTTAAATGAAGTGCATTAGCATGAAATAATTCATTTTTCATAAAATGAATTTTTGTGCAAAAAGGCACTTTTTAAGCATAAATTAATTTCATGAGTATTTTTAAAATATTTTTAAATAAATATTTTGGGGGAAATCTTAATGAAAATAATAAGAAAAATATTTTTATTTTAATTACCTATAATCGGCCCCAAAATTAATTAAAAAGCCTAGATACCCAAAAGCCCACTACACTAAAACACTCATAACCTAGCTCATTAAGGGTAATCTTGGAAATTTCACCCAAAACCCTAATATTTAACCTAAATTTTAGCCAGCCCTTCATTACGGCAGCCACCATTCTGTTATTTCATTATTTTGGCAGAAAAATTCTCTCAAAATATTTTTGTCTACAGAAATTCATAAAAATCCTTTCAAACTTGCGATTTCACGATCATTTCATGATTTCTTGAGAGAAAAATCAATTTTTCTAATTAAAGCACCAACCTCTCTATGCGATTTCTCCAAAGAGCTTGAGGAGTTTTAGAGGTTCAAAAGGGCTATATGTACTAGGAGTGGAGGAACCACAAGGTAAGTAAACACTGTGTTCATGTTACAAGTGTGAGTAAACATTATGTTTCAAGTTACAAGTGTAAGCTATCATGTTTTGTGAACCTTTGATATCTTAAAACCCAAGCTCTTTTCTATTTTAATGATTTCTTTGTAAGCTTGGGTTGCCAATGGACCATTAGTCCAAAATCATTTTTGATTATCTAATGATAATGCCTTGCAATTATTGCCCTAACTTATATTTTTCTATAACTACATTGTTGTTCATCTTTTGTTGAAAAAGCTAAACTTCTATTATTATTATGTTACATATGATTGTATCCTTCAATGCTACTATTACCTTCATATGTTATAAATTATGTTATGAGTTATGTGTGAACATGGTAGCAGCCTTCACTTTACATGTTATTGAGTTATGTGTGAACATAGCAGCAGCCTTCACTTTATATGTTATGAGTTATATGTGGACAAGGCAGCCGCCTTCACTCTATATTATGTTATGAGTGGACAAGGCAGTAGCCTTTACTCTATATTATGTTACAAGGGGACAAGGCAGCAGCTTTCTATAAGGCATCGCCCGAGCACCAATCCAATATGCTAAAAGGAATTGAAATGCTCATTTGGAAAAGAACTCATAAGGAAGCCCTCTAGCTTATCTTTGATAGGTTTGAAAATTATTTCTTAGAGTTCCACCTTAATTTATTTTTATTTGGGAAAATATAAGGAAAAAACCCATTTGACTCCAATTATTACCAAAAAAAAAAAAAAAGATCACTAGCCTCGAAACCAAAGAGGATTCGGGGACTAGGTTTTCAGTTTAATTTAACAAAATAAGTTTGGCCAAGTAATATAAAAGTGACTTAAAATATATTTCATGAATAAATTAAAATGCATGAATAATTTATAGCATGCATGATCATTCATTCTATAAAGTTTATACATAATTAGAATTCAAAATAAAAGAGCATTAATATTACAATGAAATCCAAACTTAAGGAATACCTCCTCTAGCCCTTATGGCTTCTCGGGAAGTCACGCATTCCCCAAACTAAACCTAATAACTAAGTAAAAGAAAGCAAAATAAAAGTAAGTGAAGAAGGTGATAGGGGGGAGAGTTGATTAATTTTAGTTGGATTCAATGCCTAAATCAAGTATGCCTATGTATCTTTTTGAATAAGAATCAGAACCCACGCAGTTCTCCCTTCTTGCGAAGGGGTTAGTTTAGCCTAGCCACTTTATCATATTTTGATTGATTGATTAAAGGAGGGTTGAGTTAATTAATTAATTTAATTGATTGCCGAGTTGATTAGCTATCAACCTAAATGAATCAATTCAATTAACTAACTAAAAGAAACAAGGAAATTTAGACAAAAGAAATTTAAAGGAAAAGAAGCTTACCTTAGACAGTGGGTGGCAACTGGCTTCAGATGGCGAGCGACGGCTGGCATTGGATGGCAGGCAGTGGCTAGCCTTAGATGGTAGACAATGACTAGCCTAGAATGGCAGGCAGCTGCTGGTGTTGGATGGTGGGCGATAGTTAGCTTTGGGTGGCAACTAGCCTTAGATGGCAGGCGGCTGCTAGCCTTTAGTGATGGACATAAGCCTTAGGCAAGAGACTTGCCTCGAATAGGCAGGCGGTGGAAAGCCTTAAACTAGTCGGGTAGGAATTAAAGAGAAACCTTCTAACTCACTTTGCAAAGCAATGAGCAAATGCATAGTTGTTTGCTTGAAGTTATTGTTTTTTAAGCTCTAGAAGTTAATCTTTTGAAGAGTGGAGAGGTCATATATATATATATATAGGGAAGGCTAGAGCTCATAATGCATAAACTTCCAATGTGGGATAGTTGGAAAAAGGAATTTTTGCTAGAGTTGCCGCACAAGGTTGTGCAGTGCTACACAGGGTTATGCAACAATCACACAAAGCTATGCGGTACCACATAGGTCTGTGCAGTAACCATTAGGCCTGTGCGGCAGCCAACCTCACTTTCGCCCGTTTCACCATTTTCGCCCGTTCTTGCTCCTTCCTTGTCTATTTTACATGATTCTACTTGCATTGTATTTGTTACTCAGTCCCAGATGATTTGAAAGAGATCAAATGTCAAAAAGAAATGTTTTGATTTTTCCATTTTTAGAGTTTTTGATTTTTGAAAGTTTGTTTACCGATCTTAAGTGCTTCTAAGGTTTAAACACATGCTGGAAGATGCAAAATTAAGGGTTCATAGCTGCCCCCTCATCAAAATTGTCTTTGTCTAAAAGGCAATTCTGATGATAGTGAACTTAAGGATGGGAGATGGTAAAAGGAACCAAATTATTGTCTAGGATAGAGTTTCGACATTTAGGTGAGAGGTGTGGTTGAATTTAAAGAAGATGCCCCTGGTATATTTGGGAGATCTAGCGGCTGATAGTATGTAATAATTGGTAGGAGCTAAAAGTGATATTTCTGTCTAGTAAGAATGATGGTGACCTTGTCTGGTAGGAATCGATGAAGTGGTGATGATGATGACCCTATCTAGTAGGAATCGATGAAGTGGTGGTGATGACGACCCTGTTTGGTAGGAATCAATGAAGTGGTGGTGATGACAACCCTGTTTGATAGGAATCGATGAAGTGGTGGTGATGACGACCTTATTTGGTAGGAATCAACAAAATGGTGTTCCTGTCTAGTAGGAATGATGATGATGAACCTATTTGGTAGGATTGAAGACGACGATCCTGTCTGGTAGGAATTGATGAAGTAGTGATCTTGTCTGGTAGGAATGATGATGATGATTTTATCTGGTAGAAAAAAAGACAACCCTATTTGGTAAGAATCAATGAAGTGGTGATCCTGTCTAGTAGAAATGATAATGATGATGATCCTATATGGTAAGAAAGAAGATGACCCTATCTGGTAGGAATCGATGAAGTAGTGATCTTGTTTGGTAGGAATGATGATGGTGATCATGTCTGGTAGGAAAGAAGACGACCTTGTATGGTAGGAATCGATGAAGTGGTTATCCTGTCTGATAGGAATGATGATGATGATCCTATCTTATAGGAAGGAAGATGACCTTGTCTAGTAGGAATCAACAAAGTGGTGATCCTGTTTGGTAGGAATGATGATGATGATCTTGTCTAGTAGGAATGATGTTAATGATCCTGTCTGGTAGGAAAAAAGATGACCCTATCTAGTAGGAATTGATGAAGTGATGATCCTGTCTAGTAGGAAAGAAGATGACTTTGTCTGGTAGAAATCGATGAAGTGATGATCCTGTCTGGTAGGAATGATGATGATGATCTTATCTTTCTTCGAGAGTTTTGACAATTTGCCTTGATTCATGATCCTATTTAATGCAAAAATGCTAGATGATTATGCAATGATCTAATACCTTGAACCTAGGAAGGGTCAGCCTGATATAAAAGTATTGATCTTTGGGAGAAAGATGCCCTCATTTTAGAAAGATGAATATTTGGAAGGGATGTACCTCCACTTTAAAATGATAGAGGAAACTGGTTTGGTCATTTAGTTTTTGGTTGATTAGATAGCTTAGAGGTGAAGTGGGCATGGTAGGTATGAGATTGGCTGGTTAATGGCTATCAGTTTGGCTTAGGAAAAAGTCATTCTAGAAAGTTAAGTAATGTGTGGTCTTAGTAAAGATTGAGCTGGTCAATTCAAAAGGCTTAAACAGGTATGACTTTGGGGAAGATTTGGTTTGAGGCTGGATTAGAGAACTTGATAAGGAGGGTTAGGTTTTTGGAGATGATTAGATTGGAAGGTTTGGGGAAGGTCAGCTTGTGGGGCTTGTCTTCAAAGGAGGCTCAGTTAGGTCTGGCACTTCAACTTAGCCAGGTTACAACCTTTGGGGAGTTTATTTAGAAGACTCAGTCAAGTTTTACCTTAAGCTCAGTTAGGTCTGGTTTAAAAAAAAGGTCAGGCTGAGAAATTAGTTAGGGAAGACTTAGTCAGATTTGGCCTTGGAGGAGACTATGGTCTTTTTGTGGATGGTGAAAGCTAAGCTTAGACTTCTTGGTTTAGGCTTCATTGGTGAAGGCTTTAAGGCTTGGGTTTTTCTACAAAGGTGCTCTAGACCTCTTTGGAAGATGGCTGCTTTTATTTCAAGTATGGTGTTCTAGGCTTTGGTCATACGGATACCGTAGGCCAATGGATAAGGGCTTGCCTGTTGTCATGATTACATTAGGTTTTCTTGCCCATCATACGGTTGGTAGGCCTTGATTCAATTAGACTTTATGGGTGATGTAATTTGCCAAAGAGGCTTGGTTTTTTTTTTTTTTTTTTTTTTTCAAGGATGATGAGTTTTTGCCAATGAGACAAGGAATGACTGGGCTTTGGGTGGTTTGAGCCTTTTTAAGCTTTGAAAGACATGACTTATTTTTGGTTATGCTAGAGAAAGCTGGCTTTGAGAATGATGGGTTTTGAAAGACTTAGGATATTTGATTCTGCATATAGACTTGGCCCTTAGAAGATGATGAGACTTTGCTAAAGAAATGGTGGTATGAGGCTTGAGTTATGAGTTTTAAGCTTGAAAGGATATGATGGTACATTTTGAGGTTAGGGAATGGTTCAAAGGTGGGTTGGAAATTTTGAAAAGGATCAGGTAGGTTGTATGATTTTGCTAATTGTAGCATGATTCATGGAAAAGAATAAGCCAAGCTAACCTTGTTATTTTGAGATTGAAGAGACATTTAGAGTGACACTTTATTAGTTTGAATGTAAATGATAGACTAGATGAAAGGAAGTGCCCTAAGGAGTGGCTAAAGGATTAATGAGAAAAGGCAACTTAGGGATTTTTCTCCCAATAAGAGATAGGAACATAACAGACTAGCAATGTGAGAGATTTTGCCCAAGCTTTTTGAGCTAAACGGTGAGACAGATTAACAACAGATGATTATGACCTAGAAAGACATGCCCCCATTGTAAGATAACGGCATAGAAAACAATATCACTTTAGAGAATGAGCCTCTAGTGAGGAAGGATGACTTTGAAGACATGAGATGAGACAGATTGATTGAACCTGATTTGACAAACTTTGAATGAAATGAAGGAAGATAACTAGGATGAGCTTTCTCTTTCTCTTTTTCTCTTTTTTTTTTTTTTTTCTGCGCTAACTTTTGCCTAAGCCACCTTTTTATGTTTTCAACTTAGCAAGCTTGGATTAATGAAGTTTGGGAGAAAATATCCCACCATTATTTGCTGCTTTCCTTCACTTTAAGGGGCTTTAACCTTTGAATTTTGGATATGACGAATCTTGTTGCCCCCTTGTTGAGGTGTATAGTTTGATTTTATGCTTCAATTATTTGATGAGAGGTCCATTTTTGAACCTTCTTTGGTTAGGAACTGGTAAAGCAATTGTTGATGGCACATCAATTGTGGTGGACTTATTCATTTCTCTCTCCTTTTTTTTTATTATATTTTTTTCTTTTTTTTTTAAAGCTCATCCATGTTTAAAATAAGAAAAGACAAGTGCATAAATAAATGTGGATGTTTTATTACAATGGAAAATTTTATTACAAAATAACAAAAGGAGACTGACATGATTGACGAAAGAAATTCATAAAAAGGAGAATAAAATGATAGACACAAACTCAAATTTAGACTCAAATTTTGAAATTTAGACTTAAACTTAGATTTCAATCTTAGATAGGTCAGATTAGTCGAATTTGAACTCTTACATATCATGCCACTTAGGGCTGAGGTAAGTTGGGGTTGAATTGTGTTCGGGTTCTTCATCATTGTTCGGGTTGGAGGTGAGGAATTCAGGTTAAAATGATGCACTTTGGATGCAATCTTCAACCTTTGATGTAGTTACAATCAAAGCCTTGAAAATGGGTAGGTATTGGGTTAATAAGTGGGCTCAGTAGGTTGGAAGTAGATTCTTGGCAAAGATGTCGACTTGTTCTGGCTCGGTTGGTCCATTTACCATTTGGGCAGCTTTAGCCCTCCACCTTATGAGGAACATGGAGAAAGACTCCTTTGGAAGTTGCTTGGTTGTTTCCAAGTCACACCTAGTGACATCCACTTCACTGTTATAATGATATTGTTCAACAAAGGAATAGCAAATATCATCCCATGTCCTTTTCTTACTCTTATCTAGTGAAAGGAACCATTTCCTGGACACACCAGTTAGTGATTGTTGGAACAGTTGAGCAAGGAGCTCATCGCTAACTCTTAAAGGTTTCATTACTCCCACATATATCTTCAGATGGGTCTTGGGGCAAGTGGTTCCATCAAATCCCTCTAGTTCAGGAATTTTGAATTTACAAGGGAGTTTGACATTAGGAAATAAGGTTAAACTATCCACATCAATTAGATCATCGTGGTGCTTTAGGGATCTGATGGTTCTTTCCATGGCTTTAAGTTTCTCCATAAGCAATCTAGTGTCTGGATAAGAGAAAACCTCCTCATCTTGGTTTAGATATGGGTTGGTTTGGCTAGCTATGATTGGTCGAGTTCAAGATAAGGTTTGGGTTAGGATGGCTAAAGGTGGTATGGTTAATCATAGCTCAAACTTCCTCAACGATGAATTGGCTTTGTTCCTCAAATTGAGCTTGATGAGTAGTTAGGATAGCTTGGAAATGCTCTTCTTGCTTTTTAAGGACTCTGGTCATAAGTATGGTCAAGGAAGCCATATGAAGCGGGTGGGCCATTAGTATCTTCAAACCAAAGCAACAAGGTAAGAGACAGGTATGGAATAGAAGAGGTGATAAAGGTATAAGCATGTAGATCCTAAGAGAAAAGGCTTCCTATTGTGTAATGGGCCAACCATTTTTTTTTTTTTAGGCTTAAGGTATGATGGGGCAAATGTTTTAGGCTTTGAGTAGTATACTGAACTAAGGGTATTGGGTTTAATGTAGTGTGTTGGGCCAAAGTTATTAGGCTTAAGGGTAATAGACTAGTTTTAAAAGGTGATGGGTCATAGGTGTTGGGCTTAAGGATATTGTGTTGGGTCAAAGGTATTAGGCTTAGGGTAGTGTCTTGATGATTTAGGGTATATGCTATAGGCATTTGTCAATCTAGAGATAATGGATTGGTTTTGAAGGTAATGGGCCAATAATTTTTGGCAACAGTGTCTTGTGGCTAGGTTGGCAAGGTATGGGTGAGAGGAGAGTAGAGATGTTTTTAGGTTACAATTTAGGCTGAAGACAATTTGGATAAGGTTAAAGTAACAATGTTTAAGGTTAGAGGTGTTTGAGGTCAAGGCTAGGGAAATGAGGTTTTAGGTTTAGGGCTAGGGTATTGGTGTTTAGATTAAAGGCTAAGGTAACGAGGTAAGGTTTTAGGGTTAGGGTATTGGTGTTTAGGTTAAAGGCTAAGGTAAAGGGGTAAGTTTTAGGGTTAGGGTATTGGTGTTTAGGATAAAGGCTAAGGTAAAGGGGTAAGGTTTAGGGTTAGGGTATTGGTGTTTAGGTTAAGAGCTAAGGTAAAGGGGTAAGGTTTAGGGTGATGGCTTAAGGTTTGTAGGGGCAAAGGTGAATGGGACAGAGGTGTGAGTGTTTATGGGGAAGGTATTTGAATGTAGATAAGAATGTTTGACCCTTCTTCAGTTCAAGGTTCAACCTAAACTTAAGATGAATGCATGTTTTGTTATACAATATAGATGCATGATATGTATGAGGAAAATATTTCATGAAAATGTAAAGATGCAAGGTTTTAATTATGGTACATACAACCTAAGGCTAGGATCTAAGTTCATTACATGAAAAGGTAAAAGTGGCTCGATTTGGGTACCCATCACACTAGAGCAGCGATATACCTAACCACATGAGAGTCAAGAAGCCTCACGTGGGTCCAATAATACGTCCATACTCATTACACCTTTGAAAGGATCAAAGGATTCAATGTAGGGTGGATGATTTAATTATCGATGAATAGACCTAAAGAGGGTTACCCACTCGATGTTACTTACTATCCATTGTTTTCCTAGAACTAGGTTGGATGGCAAAGAGCCTATATAAGTGATGCATGCAAAGTCACAATCATATTAAAAGGCCAAACTCTTTTTAAACCAATTAGTAGTCCACTTATCTTTTCCTTTTATTAAAAGAAAGTTAGTCCCTAGTAGAGTCACCAGCTGTGAGGCCTCGCTCGAGCACCGGTCCGATCTGCTAAAGGGAATCAAAATGCTCATTTGGGAAAGAACTCACGATGAAGCCTTTGAGCTTAGCTTTGATAGGTTTGAAAATTATTTCTTGGAGCCACCACCTTAATTTATTTTTATTTAGGACAATATAAGGAAAAAACCCATTTGACTCTAATTGTTACCCAAAAGAAAAAAGATCACTAGCCTCGAAACCAAAAAGGATTCAGGGACTAGGTTTTTGATTTAATTTAACAAAATAACTTTGGCTAAGAAATATAAAAGTGACTTAAAATATATTTCATGAATATATTAAAATGCATGAATAATTTATAGCATGCATGATCATTCAATCTACAAAGTTTATACACAATTAGAATTCAAAATAAAAGAGAGCTAATATTATAATGAAATCCAAACTTGGGGGATACCTCCTCTAGCCCTTATGGGTTCTAGGGAAGTCACACATTCCCCAAACTAAACCTAATAACTAAGTAAAAGAATGCAAAATAAAAGTAAGTGAAGAAGGTGATAGGGGGAGAGTTAGTTAATTTTAGTTGGATTCGATACCTAAACCAACCATGCCTATGTATCCCTTTGAATGGAAATCAAAACCCACGTAGTTCTCCCTTTTTGCGAAGGGGTTAGTTTAGCCTAGCCACTTTATCATGTTTTTATTGATTGATTAAAAGAGGGTTGAGTTAATTAATCAATTTAATTGATTACCGAGTTGATTAGCTAGCAACCTAAATGAATCAATTCAATTAACTAACTAAAAGAAGCAAGGAAATTTAGACAAAAGAAATTTAAAGGAAAAGAAGCTTACCTTGGACAACGGGTGGCGATTGGCTTTGGATGGTGAGTGACGGCTAGTGTTGGATGGCGGGCGGCGGCTAGCCTTGGATAGTAGGCAATGGTTGGCCTTGGACGGCGAGCGATGGTTGGCGTTGGATGGTGGGTGATGGCTAGCTTTGGGCAATGGCTAGCCTTGGACTATGGGCGATGGCTAGCCTTTGATAGCAGATATGAGCCTTGGACAAGAGACTTGCCTCGAATAGGTGGGCAGCGGAAAGCCTTAAACTAGTTGGGTAGGAATTAAAGAGAAACCCCCCAACTCACTTTGCAAAGCAAGGAGCAAATGCAAAGCAATTTGTATGAAGTTATTGCTTTTCAAGCTCTAAAAGTTGATCTTTTAAAGAGTGAAGAGGTCATCTATATATATAGGGAAGGCTGGAGCTCATAATGCATAAACTTCCAATATGGGATAGTTGGAAAAAGGAATTTTAGCTAGAGTTGCCATAGAAGCCCTTGTGTTGCCGCACATGGGCTGTGCCGGCTATGCGGCAACTGCATAAGGTTGTGCAGTATCATACAGGTCTATATGGCAACCACACATGCTTGTGTGGTAGCCGACCTCACTTCTGCTTGTTTTGTCATTTTTGCCCGTTCTTGCTCATTTCTTATCCATTTTACATTATTCTAGTTGTGTTGTATTCATTACTTAGTCCTGGATGATTTAAGAGAGTTCAAATGTCAAAAAGAAATGTTTTGATTTTTTCATTTTGAGAGTTTTGACTTCTAAAAGTTTGTTTATCGAGCCTAAGTACTTCTAAGGTTCAAACATATACTGGTAGGTGCAAAATTAAGGGTTCACACTTTCACTCTATATTATGTTATGAGTAGATAAGGCAACAGCCTCCACTCTATATATGTTATGAGTTATAAATTGATTTCTATAAACCTTGTTAAATTGCAAGCCATAAACTGTGAATTATAAATTTTGAACGATGAGCTATGAAATCTTTTAAAGGGATATGTCTTATTATTCAAGTGTTATTATTTACTCATTGAGATCATCTATCTCACTTCTTTTTCCTTGTGTGGTTCTTGGTGAGCATTATGAGGAGGCAAGGTGATCACTCAAGCTACCTACTCTGCTTGGAAAATTCCCTTGTCAAAGTTAAAATAATACCATGTTATAATGAGTCCTTAGATACTTCAAGAGTTGTTGTGGGAACTTTACTTAAAGATATTATGTTGGAGAATTTACTTGGAGTCTTATTCTTGTTTTCTTATGAATCTTAATATAACATATTTTTGGCTTCTGCAACTTAAGGTTTTTCCTTTATAAAAGATTTTATTAAGTTAATGTATGAGGTTCAGTACGATCCTAGGCAATTTTTGCATATGTATGAGTGGGTTCTATTGGCGTGGGTGACCTTATGTCTCCCCATATTCTAAGACCATCATGTCTCTAAAGTTGGGTAGGAATCAATGAGAAACCTCCCAATAAGACCCTTGGGCAATAGACTTGCCTTGAGCAAGTGGCGAAAAGCTTTTAACTAGTTGAGTAGGAATCAAAGAGAAACCCACAACTTGTTTTGTTAAGTAAGGAGCAAATACAAAGTAGTTTGCTTGAAGTTAATACTTTTCAAGCTCTAGAAGTTAGTGATTTGAAATGTGGATAGGTCCTCTATATATAGGAAGAAGATAGGAGGAGGAAAACACTGAAATTTTGATGTGGGATAACGAAAATAGGAGAATTCACTAAAGTTATCGCAAAGGGCTTTATAGTGCCGTAAAGCTCTCTGCTGTAGTGCCACATAACTCTCTGCAGTTCTACAGAGGGCTTTATAGTAGTACCACAGAGCTCAATGCCAGTTAGCCCATTTTCACCCATTTCACCTGTTTTCACTCGTTCTCGCCCATTTTTTGCCCGTTTTTCACGATTCTAGTTGCATTGTATTCATTACTTAATCCTAAATGATTTGAAGGGGTTCAAATATCAAAAAGACATTTTTATTTTTTCTATTTTCCCATTTTAAGAGTTTTCAGCTTCAGAGGTTTGTTTTCAGAGCCTAAGTGCTTCTAAGGTTCAAACACATAATGGAGGGTACAAAATTAAGGATTCACAACTTTCCCCTCATTAGAATTGTCTTTATCTGAAAATGATTCTAATAATAGTGAACCTGGAGATAAGAGATGGCAAAAGGAGCCAAATTAATGTTTAAATCAGAGTTTAGACATTTGGGTGAAAGGTGTGGTTGAATTTTAAGAAAGATGCCCCTAGTATATATGGGAGATCTGGCGACTGCTAGTATTTAGTACTTCTCTTTTCTGGTAGGGGCTAAAGGTGATGTTCCTATCTAGGAGGAATGATGATCTTATCTAGTAGGAAATGAAAAAATGGTGATCTTGTCTAGTAGGAATGAAAGCAACCCTATCTAATAGGAATCGACAAAGCGGTGATCCTGTCTGGTAGGAATTGAAAAAGTGGTTATCCTATCTAGTAGGAATTGAAAAAGTGGTTATCCTATCTAGTAGGAATGAAAAGTGATGATCCTATCTAGTAGAATAAAAAAGATGACCATCCTGTCTGGCAGGAATGGTAAAGATGACTGTCCTGTCTGGTAGGAATGGAAATAATCATTGTTTCTAGCAGAAATGAAAAGTGATAATCATGTTTGGTATGATTAAGAAAAGATGACCATCTTATCTGGCAAGATTAGTAAAGATAACTGTCTTGTCTGGTAGGAATGGTAAAAGTAATGGTCCTTTCTAGTAGGAGTGAAAATTGATAATCCTCTCTAGTAGGATCAAGAAAAGATGACCATCCTATTTGATAGGATTGGTAAAGTTAACTATCCTGTCTAGTAAGAACAGTAAAAGTAATAGTCCTTTCTAGTAGGAATGAAAAGTGATGATCCTATTTAGTAGGATTGAAAAGATAACTATCCTACTTAATAGGAATGGTAAAGATGACTATCTCAGCTAGTAGGAATAGTAGAAGTAATGGTCCTTTCTGGTAGGAATAAAAAGTAATGATCCTGTCTTATTTCGAGAGTTTGACGATCCATTTTGATTCATAAGCTTGTTTAATGAAAAAATGATGGATAATTATGCAATGATTAGATACCTTGAACTTGCAAAGGGTTAGCCTAATATAAAAGTATTGATCTTTGGAAGAAAGATGTCCTCATTTCAAAAAGGTGAATATTTGGAAGGGAGGTGCCCCCAATAAAGGAAAATGGTATGGTCATTTAGTTTTTGGTTGATTGGCTAACTCAAAGGTGAAAATGGGCATATCAAGTATGAGGCTAGCTGGTCAATGGCTATCAGCTCGACTTAGGAAGAAGTCATTCTAGGAGGTCAAGTAAGGTGTGTTCTTGGAAAAAGTTGAGCTAGTCAGTTTAAAAGATTTAGATAGGTCTGATTTTGGAGAAGATTTGGTTTGAGGCTAGATTAGAGAGCTTAATCAAGAGGCTCAGGTCTCTAGAGATGATTAGGTTGGAAGGTTTAGGGAAGGTCAGTTTGTAGAGCTTGTCCTTAGAGAAGTTCATATGGAAGGCTTAGTCAGGTCTGGCACTTTGACTCAGTCAGGTTATAACCTTTGAAGATTTCATTTGGACGGCTTAGTCAAGCTCTACCTTAGGCTCAATCAGGTTTAGAATACTCTGTCAAGTTATAGCCTTTGCAGAGTTCATTTGAAAGGCTTAGTTAGATTTTTCCTTAGGATAAGGTTGGGATGCTAGACTTTGTAGGAAGTTATACTGGGAGGTTAAGTCTGGCTTAAAGGAAAGGTCAGGGTAGGAAACCAGGTTGGGAAGGCTTAGTAAGATTTAGTCTTTATGAATGAGGGGTTTTTTAGAGTGGGCTTCATGATGAAGGCTTTTTGGGGAGTTCATTTGGAAGGCTCTTTAGTTTAGGCTTCATAGTGAAGGCTTTTTAATTTTGGTTTTATGATGAAGGCTTCTTAGTTTGGGCTTCATGGTGAAGGCTTTTGGGCTTAAGCTTCATGGTGAAGGCTTTTGGGCTTGGGCTTCCTGGTGAAGGCTTTTTGGGAATGGGCTCCATGGTGGAGGCTTTATGGCAAAGGCTTAAAGGTTTTTGGTTAAAAGGCTTTTAGGCTTTGAGGATAATTTGTTAGCTTGGGTTGATCTACAAAGGTGCTTTAGATGGTTGGCATTAGCTCAAGTATGGTGCTAAAGGTTTTGGTCGTAGGCTAATGGATGAGGGTTTGCCTTTTAATATGGATGCATTAGATTTTCAATGCCCATCGGTTGCTAGACCTTGATCATATTGGACTTTACGGGTGATGTAATTTGCCAAGGAAGCTTGTTCTTTTCAAGGATGATGAGATTTTGCCAAAGAGGCATGGGATGGGTTGACTGGTTCAAGCCTTTCTTTTATGAGGTAAGACTTAATTTTGGTTTGCCAAAGAAAACTTGCTTTAAGGATGATGAGTCTTAAAAGACTTAAGATTTTATGTTCTGCACATAGGCTTAGCCCTTAGATGATGATGAGACTTTGCCTAGGAAAGAATGGTATGAGGCTTAAACTTGAAAGGATGGAATGGTACATTTTAACGTTGGGGAATGGTTGAAAGATGGGTTTGGAAATTTTGAAAAAGATCAAAAAGGTTGTATGATTTTGCTATTTGCAGCATAATTTATGGAAAAGAACAAGCCAAGCTACTCTTGTCATTTTAAGATTGGAGAGACATTTAGGGTGACACTCTATTGGCTTAAATGTAGATGACAAACTGGCTGAAAGGAAGTGCCCTAAGGAGTGGCTAAAGGACTGATGAAAAGAGACAACTTGGGGATCATGCTCCCAATGAGAGATAGGAATATGACAGACTAGCAATGTGAGAGATTGTGCCTAAGCTTTTTGAGCTAAGTTATGAGACAGATTAACCAAAGATGATGACAACTTAGAAGGATATGCCTCTATTGTGAGATAAGGGCATAGAAGATAATATCACTTTAGAGAATGAGCCTCTAATGAAGAAAGATAATTTTGGAATACATGAGACAAGATAGATTAATTGAAGATAACTTTGGACACAAAGGAAGATGATTGGGATGAGCTTTCTCTCTCTCTCTCTCTCTCTCTCTCTCTCTCTCTCTCTTTTCTTTTTCTCCTTAGCTCTAACTTTTTCCTAAGCTGCCTTTTCAGATTTTCAACTTAGTGAGCTAACATTCCACTATGATTTGCTGCTTTTCTTTACTTTAAGGAGCTCTAACCTTTGAATTTTGGATTTGAAGAACTTGTTATCCCTTATTGAGTTGTATCATTTGATTTTATGCTTTAACTATTTGATGAGGGGTTTATTTCTTGACCTCCTTTGGTTAGGAGCTAGCAAGGCAATTATTGATGGCACCTCAACTCCAATATGTGCTAGCTGTGGTAGATTTAATTGACTGTTCATTTCTATTTTTCTCTCTTTTTTTTTTCAAAGCTCATCCATGTTTAAAACGAGAAAGATAAGTGCACAAATAAAAAAAAATGTGGATGTTTTATTTCAATGGAAAAATTTATTACAAGATAACAAAAAATGGACTGACATGATTGATGAAAAATTCACATAAAAAAAAAGGTGACAAACCTAGACTCGAATTTAGACTAAGACCTTGAGATTTAGATGCAAACTCAAACTCAGACTTAGAATTCAGTCTTAGACAGGTTAGATTAACTGAATTTAAACTCTTCTATGTCATACCACTTAGGGCTGAGGTAAGGTGGGATCGAATTGGATTTGGGTTCTTTATCATTATTTGGGTTAGTGTTGAGGAATTCTAGTTGAAATGATGCACTTTGGATACAATCTTCAACCTTGGATGTAGTTGCATTCAAAGCTTTAAAAGTAGGTAGGTATTGGGTTAAGTCAGAAGTAGGTTTTTGACAAGAATGTTCACTTTCTCTTGCTCTTACTCTATTGGTCTAGTTACCATTTGAGCAACTTTAGCCCTCTACCTTGTAAGGAATAGAGAGGACTCCTCTGGAAGCTACTTGGTAGTTTCCAAGTCATGCCTAGTGACATCCATTTCACCATTGTAATGACACTGCTTGACAAAGGCATGATAGATATCATCCTACATCCTTTTCTGGCTTTTGTCTAGTGAAAAGAACCATCTTTTTGTAATACCAATTAGTGATTATTAGAATAGTTGAGCAAGGAGCTCATTGCTAACTTCCAAATGTTTTATTACCCCCACATATATCTTCATATGAGTCTTGAGGCAAGTGGTTCCATCAAATCTTTTAAATTCAGGCATTTTGAATTTAGGAGGAAGCTTGGCATCAAGGAATAAGGTTAAACTATCCACATCAATTAAATCATTGTGGTGCTTTAGGGATTTGATGGTTCTTTCCATGGCTTCATGTTTCTCTATAAGAAATCTAGTGTTTAGATAAGAGAAAACTTCTCCTCTTTAGTTTAGATATGAGTTGGTTTGGCTCAAATTTAGGCTAGGATTAGTCTAGTTCAAGATAAGGTTTGGTTTAGTATGGTCAAGGCTGGCTTGGTTAATCATAGCCCAAACTTCCTCAATGATGAATTGCCTTTGTTCCTCGAATTGGGCTTGTTGAGCAGCTAGGATAGCTTGGAAATGCTCTTCTTACTTCTTAAGGAGTCTGGTCACAAGTGTGGTAAGGGAAACCACATAACCAGATTGGCGATTGGTACCTTTAATTCAAAGCAACAAAGTAAGTGATGAGTATGGCATAGAAAAGGTGATAAAGGTATAATCATGCAAATCCTAAAAGAAAGGCTTCCCTATTGTGTCACAAGCCAACCTTTTTTAGGCTTAAGGTGAGATAGGGCAAATGTTTTGGGTTTAGGGTAGGATCAAAGGTATTGGGTTTAAGGTAGCGTATTAGGTCAAAGTTGTTGGGCTTAAGGGTAACAGGCTAGTTTTGAAGGTATTAGGCCATGGGTGTTGGTCTTAAGGATAGTGGGTTTGATTTTGAACTAGGGGTAAGATCAAGATAATGGTTTTGGTATGGAGAACCTAAGGTGTCTAGTTTTTTTTTTTTTTTTTTTGGACAAGGATAAAGGTCGTGGATTAGGCTTATGGTCAAGTAATAGAGTTTTTAGGGTTAGATATGGGTTTCAGGGTTATTGGTTTATGGCTTAGGGTCCAAAGGTTTAAGGAGGCCTAGGTTTACATTTGAGGTATGAGGTTTGAGTGTTTAAGGGTAAGGCTAAAGTGAGGTGTTTAAGGTATGTGGTTAAGGTGATGGTGTTTAAGATAACAACTAAGTTAAGATGTTTAGGATTGAAGGTTAGGGTGATGATTTTAGGTTTGTAAGCGCGAAGGTGATTAGGATAAAAGTGAGTGTGTTTAAGATTTAGGGGTGAAAGTAATTGGCTTAAAGGCTAGGGTAAAGAGATAATGGTATTTAGGCTAAATGTTCAGGGTAATGGTTTAAGGGTTATTGGATAAGGTGATATGGTATAGGTGAGATTGTTTATGAGGAAGGTATTGGAAGGGAGGTAAGAATATTTGAACCTTCTTCAATTCAAGGTTTGACTTAGACGTAAGATGAATGTATGTTTTGTTATACAATATGGATGCATGATATGCATGAGGAAAACATTTCATGATAATGCAAATATGCAAGGTTTTAATTATGGTATATATAATCTAAGGCCAGGATCTAAGTTCATTACATGAAAGGGTAAGGGTGGCTCAGTTTGGGTACTTGTCACACTAGAGCAACAATACACCTAACCACATGTGAGTCAAGGAGCCTCGCATAAGTCCAATAGTACATCGGTACATGCATACTCATTATACCTTTGAAAGCATTAAAGGATTCATCATGAGATGGATGATTTCACTATCAGTGAATAGACCCAATAAGAGTTACCCACTTAATGTTACTCACTATCCATTGTTTTCCTAGAACTAGGTTGGATGGCAAAGAGACTATGTAAGTGATACATTCAAAGTCACAATTATATTAAAAGGCCAAACTCTTTTTAAACCAATTAGCAGTCCACTTATTTTTTCCTTTTATTAAAAGAAAGTTAGTCCCTAGTGGAGTCGCCAGTTGTGAGTCCTTACCCGAGCACCAGTCTTTGATAAATTTGAAAATTGTTTCTTAGAGTCACCACCTTAATTTATTTTTATTTAGGAAAATATAAGGAAAAAACCTATTTGACTTCAATTATTACCCAAAGGAAAAAGATCATTAGCCTTGAAACCAAAAAGGATTTGGGGACTAGGTTTTCAGTTTAACAAAATATGTTTGGCCAAATAATATAAAAGTAAGTTAAAATATATTTTGTGAACAGTTTAAAATACATGAACAATTTATAATACACAATTAGAATTCGAACTAATTGAGTTAATATTACAATGAAATCCCAAACTTAGGGGATACCTTCTCTAGCCCTTATGGATTTTAGGAAATTCACATATTCCCCAAACTAAGCCTAATAACAAAGTAAAGGAAAGAAAAATAAAAGTGAGTGAAGAAGGTAATAAGGAGGAGAGTTAGTTAGTTTTAATTTGATTTGATGCTTAAACTAAATATGCCTATGTATCCCTTTGAATGGGAATCAGAACCCATGCAGTTCTCCCTTCTCGTGAAGGGGTTAGTTTAGCCTAGCTACTTTATCATGTTTTGATTAATTAACTTAGAGAGGGTTGAGTTAATTTAGTTAACTTAATTGACTACTGAGTTGATTAGCTAACAACCTAAGTGAATCAATTTAATTAAATAACTAAAAGAGGCAATGGAATTTAGACAAAAGAAAATTAAAGGAAAAGA
This sequence comes from Reutealis trisperma, assembly GCA_947687605.1. NCBI lineage: Eukaryota > Viridiplantae > Streptophyta > Magnoliopsida > Malpighiales > Euphorbiaceae > Reutealis > Reutealis trisperma. The sequence continues at coordinate 707,648 of CANTUT010000563.1, forward strand.
AACTTATCTCAGACGATGGGTGACAACTGGCCTTGGACAGTGAGCGACAGCTAGCTTGAGATGGCGAGTGGCTCATCTTGGATGATGGGCGGTAGCTAGCCTTAGATGGTGGATACGAGCCTTGGGCAATAGACTTGCCTCAAATAGGCGGGCGGAAAGCCATTAGCTAGTGGGGTAGGAATCAAGGAGAAACCTCCCAACATGAGCCTTGGGCAATAGACTTGCCTCGAATAAGCAGGCGAAAAGCCTTTAACTAGTTGAATAGGAATATGAGAAAAAGGCCCCAACTTCCTTTGCAAAGCAAGGAGCAAATGCAAAGCAGTTTACTTGAAATTAATGCTTTTCAAGCTCTAGAAGTTGGTGATTTGAAGTGTAAAGAGGCCCTCTATATATAAAAAGAAAATAGGAAGAGGAAAACACTAAAATTTCGATGTGGGATCATGAAAATAGGAGAATTCATTGGAGTCGCTGCAAAGGGCTTTGTGGCACCATAGAGCTCTTTGCAGCAGTTCTGCATAACTCTCTGCGGTTCCATAGAGGACTTTACGGTGGTGCTGTAAAGCTCTATAGCAATTGGCTTGTTTTCACCTATTTCGCCTGTTCTTGCTTGTTTCTCATTCGTTTTTCATTATTCCAATTGCATTGTATTTGTTGCTCGATTTGAAGGGGTTAAGTCTCTTATAAAGTGCTATTATAATTGACCAAACATTAAATCATAAAAATTAAAAAATGAAGGTTCAACTATAGATTTTTAATAATAAAATTACAAAATTTTAATATATATAATTAATGATTTAAAAACTTAAAAGTCATTTTATAAATATTAAATATATGTAAAAATATAAAAATTAAATCAATTTTTTAGTATGGTGGTTGATTAAAAATCATGTATTTTAAGTATTTTTAACTAGGATTCTATATGAATTGATTGATTATTTTGCTTATTCAATTTTTTTAGTTACATTGGCTCATTATTTTCATAGACCACAGTTGAATAAGTTCAACTAGCATATCAATTTTATTTTGATAACTATATAATTAAACAATGTATTTATACTAAAAAACTTACAATTTTATTTAAAAAAAATTGTGATTTATGGTAAAATACAAAGACTAATTTTACTATAGTGTTAGTTGCATATCAAGTATATTTTATCTGTTTATAAATTTACTATAATAATTTTTATCATTGAGACAATATATCAATTATAATAAAAAATATTTTTATAAATAATTGATGACAAGTAAAATATGTTTTTTGAATCAAGCAAAAAAACTTCATAAATTGTTCCTCTTTTTCTTTTTTTTTTTTTAATTAGACATCATAATCTATATTTTGTTAACAAGAATTCATACTTTTTTTTTTCATAAAGAGTTCATAAATTATTTGGAAAAGTTTATATAGCTGCTCCTTTAAAATTATATGGAAAAAGTTTATATGAAAAAAAAATCATGCGGTTTATTGCCTAGTGAGGGTAATATGGGCATCACATTAATAACTCAATCTTTTAGTCAACCATTTGCTAGAAAATATTAATGATGTAGATCTAGGGAATTGTGAATAAATTTTAATAAATACAATTGATAAAAGTACAAAATTAATTACAATATGTGAACCCATAATTTTGCACCATCTAGATTGCATTGGAACTTTAGAGGTGCTTAGGTTCGGTAAGTAGATATCCAGAAGTCGAAATTGTCAAAAACTGTCAAAATAAGAAAACTGGGAATCAAAGCTCCAGGAAAACTTATCCATTTAAACCCTTTCACATCATTTGGGACTGAATAATGAACACAATGCAACTAGAATCACAAAGAGCACACGAGAAATGAGCAAGAATGGGCAAAGAGGACAAAACAAGTGGAATTTGAGCTGGCTACCATAGAGACCACGACACTGCTGTAGAGCCTGCAGCACTATCGTAGAGGCTTGTGCAATAACTTATGCAACTTTTAATATTTTTTTAATGATCCCACATTGAAAGTGTATGAAACTTTTCCCTAGCCTTTTCCTTATAAATATAAGCCCCCTTGCTCAATTTTCCACACCTCTTAATCTCTTAGCTTGCTTGATTAGCCTTTGCATTAAGCCCACAAGCTTATTGTTTCCCTGCTTTGAATTTATTTATTGTTTCCCTCGTTAGGATTTATTTATTGTTTCCCTTCTTAATATTCTCTCTTCTTCCTCGAAGGCTCTTTGCCTTTTTTAATTGATTTACTTGGATAGTTAATTAAAATTTAAACTAATTAATTTAACTTGGTAATCAATGAATCAACTCAATCAATCAATCAATAAATCAACCTCACACTTCAAGCCCTCCTTTTGAATGTGCATTTCAATCATCTTTAATCTTAAACCTTAAATCCATGATGTCATTACTACTACCTAGCCCTAAAAACTCAAGTCCCTTTATCCAAACTTCGGTACCTAACCACAAGATCCACACCTTTTATCTTTATCCAAGAACCTAGACACTTTAGGTCCCAAATACCTTGATCCTACCCTTGTTCAAAAGTGAAACCATTACCTTTAAAGCCTAATTTTTTTGGCCTGACATACCTAAAAACTTCTAAACCTAATGCCTTTCACTACTTACCCCTAAACCACTACAACCCAAGACACTACCTTAAGCCCAGGTTATTGGCCCCATCATATCATAAAGCCCAGATTAGCCCACAACTCCATAGGGAATTCTTTTTCCTTATAGTCTGTACGTCTTTGCCCCTATTCTCCTTTCATGTCTTTTCCTAAAAGCTTACTTGATTTTCTTAGTTTGATTTCAAGGTACTAATGGCCAACTATGAGGCCTCGCTCGAGCACCGGTCCGATTCACCGAGGAATCAAAATGCTTTTCGGGAGAAACTCCACGATTGAAACTTGCTGTGAGTTTAGAAAATTGATTTTTGTATTTTGAAAGTTGAAAAATGAGTCGCCACTTCAATTTACTTATTTTAATTGGGAAAATTAAAGAAAACCCAAATTGATTGACTCCAAAAATGAATTGATTTTGTCCCAATGGAAAATGCACCAATCTACGGCTGACCAAAGAGGGCTCGGAGATCAAGTTTTGGTAATTACATAATTGAGAAAAATGTATTTTTCTTTAGTTCGGCTAAAATTGCAAAATAATTCTTAAAAAGGAATTTTTGTATATGCATGAACAGGAATATAATGATGAATGAAACAAATATATATGATGAGATGGAATGGCAATTGTAGACAAATAAGCAAAATAGATCTTACTTAATTATTATAAGATCAAAACAATTGAAATAAAGAGGATCTTTTCTCTAGCCCTTATAGGTATTAGGAAAAGCACACATTCCTCAACTAAGCTAATACAAGATCAGAAATAAAAGATTAATATAAATAAATCAAAATAATATGGAAAAAATATTAATAAAAAAGATTTTAGAGTTGATGCCTTTCAGAATGGCAGCCTGTGTATCCCATCGAATAGGAATCAAACCCCATGCAGTTCTTCCTTCTTGCAAAGGAGGGGTTCTGGAAAAAGTGTTGGTTTGTTTATTAATTTAATTATGATTCTTAAATTAATAAATTTTAGATCCTTTCTATTTTAGACCTAAAGAGAATTCTATATCTGAGTTTAGAATTTTGAGAATGGAAAGGGGATTATACCTTTGCTTTTCTTAATTTTCGAACAAATGGAATAAGCCTTGCTGCAAACCTCAACTCCACCTTGGATTCAAAAAACTTGGAATATGAATCTTAACAACAAAAGATTAGCGAAATAACATGATAAATGTAAATCAAAATTGAAATTGAAATAACAGCTCTTTTGTATCAAATTTCAAAAAAGGAACTTAAAAGCAATCAGTATATCAATATCAGAGAGAATTTTTACCTTGGAATGTGTGTCAAATGAACCTTTATGAGGCCCTATTTATAGAGTTGCTGAAAAGGGCACTGGCGGTATGGATGGCGGCATCGGCATGTCACTGGCGGCATGGGCGGCACCAGCAATATGCTAGGTGTTTGGGTTACACGTTGAGCGTGCTGCCTTACGGCTGGCATGAATTTCATGCCGCCTATCAGAGTGGCGATGCACCTCTTACGCGCTGGCCGGCTAGTTCGACCTATTTCCTGCTTTTTCGTCTGTTTCTAGTCCATTTCAGTTCTGATTCAACCTCGGTTTGATCCTGTGGATTTGTAACTGAAAGACAGTTGACTGGAGGTGTAATTTTAAGGGTTCACAGCTACCCCCTATCTAATTTGGCTAGACAGAGGCCAAATCTGATAAGTGTGAACTGAAATTCCTAAGACATCGTTCCGAGCATTTTGATTGTTCCTTTTAGTATTGGGAATTATGTAAGAGCTTCATGCCTGATTTTTGGCTATTCTGACTCTGTTTGGACTGTTTTTTAATTTTTAAGCTATTTTTGAATTTTTAATTTTTCTATAATTCCATGAGATTTTGAACTCTAATCGAGACCCCGTCTATTTTGGGAGATGGATAAAAATCATGTGGATTCACTACTTCAGACGAAACTAGATTCCAATTTAAAATAAGCCTATTATGGCGAAACCACGTGAACTGAACCTACAAATCAAAAAAGTTAAAAGATGTTATGAGGTGGGGCCCACCTCTACTCCTATATATACCTTCATTCCTTCACATTTTTCGTAAACTCATTTTTCACTCTCTCTCTTCTCTCTCTCTCTAGCTTTCATTTCTCTCTCTAAATATCTTTTTTTCTTTCTTTTTTTTTTTTACTCTCTCAATATGGAAGCTTTCAATCAGCTAGCAATGGGTGCTTAAAACCCAGAGACATTGCTGAAGGAGCCAAATCACCACGTTAGCTATACTGGATCTCTTCAGGTATGTTTTCCTTTCCCTGCATAGTTAGTAAGAATTCTAATAATTATCAATATCTGTTTACTTTTTTTTTTCACAAAAATTATAGATAGTACAATTGAGGCCTAGGAGAGGCCGTAGTGTTATGGAGCTAGTTCGCCTTTATCTGAGTAATCAAGAGGCTATCTATCTGTACCTCGAGCCATCTGGCTTGCTCAGGTGGCTAGAGCTGGACATCAAGTAGCCAGTTAATACCATTGTGGTTCAGGCACTGGCAGAGTGCTAGTGGGATACTACAAACACTTTCCACTTTTCCTGCGGTTAGATGACAGTCACTCCCCTCGAGTGGAGCATGCTTACTGGTATGCATTTTAGATCTCATTCTCTCGAGTTTTATTCTTCATAGATCAAGCACTCTGCTGTAGAGATGACTGCTCTGATTAGGGCTGATCCCCCTCGTGGGAACCTTAATGTCCCACGTTCCTGGCTTCATCAGGCCTTAATGACCATGGGTCAGACTCTAGGTCAGTATGATGTTGATCAAGGTGCTAGACTTTGCGCCTTGATTATCTTAAGCTGTACCTTTCTGCATAACAACAAGGACAACATTAATTTGAATGTCCTACGATCATTGGAGAATCTGGATGAGATCGGTGAGTTTGACTAGGGAGGTGCAGCCCTTTGTGCTATGTATCAGGAGCTGTGCAGCATTTCCTGCAGCACACTTTGCGACCACGGTGGTACCTCTATTGTGTTCAAGGCGAGTATTATACTTTGTTATTCTATTATCTTATCTCTGCCTAGTGACTAACAAAATTTTATTTCTTATAGTACTGGGCTTATGAGCACTTTCTGATGCTGTCTCCACCACTGAGAGAGCCTACTACTATTAGCCCTCCCTATGGACATCTTTGGAGGGCGTCTAATAGAAATTCCTTCATGGCACTGTCATTTGATAATTGCAGACAAATATTTGCTACTTTGACCATAGACCAGGTATTCCTTTATTGATCTTAACTTGAATCTTGCTGTTTATCTTCTGCTGCTTATATTGCAATCTGTTTGTAGGTGAGATGGATGCCATTTACTAGGTTTGCAGAGTGGATTCCTAATCGGATCAGGCCTAGCATGGACTTGTTCTCTTGTAGATTCTTGCTCCATTATGAGTCTTCAAGGATGTTCTACTTGGGAGAGAGGGTGAGGGCACAGGTTACAGGAGAGAGAGTTGTGCCATAATCCCCTCCGGCAGACATGAGGTATGGGCTGGCTATCCTAGGAGAGGATGGTTGGGCTGCCAGAGTTTCTTGTCTAGATTAGCTATTGCCTGACATGGACTATGATGAGTTCTACGAGGCATCCTTGATGTGGGGCTCACCTCCCTTGGATAGATTGCGGGGACGTCACAGCGGGGATCTAGCTCAGCAACTTCCCGAGGGCCTCATTCCAGAGCTGGGAGTTTCATCTCTCCACGGGCTGGTAGTACTATTCTGATTGGCAGCATAGGTCCTAGGGTTAGACCTTCAGGTGTTATGGCTGGTCTTTCAGGTTTTATAGTTGATCCTTTTGGGATTGGTCCTTTAAGGGCTAGTGGCTTAGCTTTAGCACCAGCTCCAGATGCTTCAGTGGGGGGTCCAACTGATTCAGTTCCTTTGCCTACTGGTCTTATCTGCTTGCCAGCTCATCTTGATTATGTTTCTTGCGATGGCCGATCACGGCGTTACCATCTTCCTGAAGATCAACCGGCCTTCTTCCCTACTATTCCTGAGACTATTACAGATGTAATTTTTTTTTTGCATAGCTGGTGCTTTTAGCCCTTTGTCTGCCTTGTAGTGATTCTCATATATTTTTCTTTCTTCTCCAGGTTCCCATGGAGTTCATTCGCTATCACTATAATCTTTTAGGCTGATATGCATTTGCTATGAGCTCCCTTCTACATGATAGGGATTTGACGGAGGAAGGTCACGAGGATGAGATGTCTAGGCAAGGATGCCACAGACCCAGGCGTGGTCGTTAGTGACCTGTTTTATCAGCTTTTGCTTTTCATATATACATGTACTGAGGATGATGCACTCTTTTGGATGTATGCATGATATTTTAGATATATGCACTCTTTTTGTTTATATGACATCTTGGATGTATGATATGTATGACTTATGGATGTTTTGAATGAAATAGATGTAGATATTTGACTGAATAGGATTTCATTAGGCTATTCCTTACACTTTTCTCTCATTTCTACTTTGATTTAAAAAAAAAAAAAAGAATTATTTTAAGCCTGAAATTTTGAGAAATCACGGTAAAAACTGTTGGAGGACAAATGCACAAGGAGGCACAAGATGTTGGGGTGGCATTACCGGGGCTGCACGATTTTCATGCCGCCATCCAAGAGGGCACACTCAGCATGCCGCCACTATAGCGACACGACCGGTGTACCACTATCCCAAGTAGCATGATCGCCGTGTCGCCGATAGCGAATTAGGTAGGCAAAATTTTGCCTATTTAAGCAGAGTTCATCCATTTCCCAGTCCGTACCATCAATTTTCGAGCCTCCAAAAGTCATTTTCAATCATAATTTTGCTTTCCATCAATTTCATTATTTTTTATTCGTCACAATGGAGCCCTATTTCAGCCATGCAATGTTCTTATGATGCAAGAACCTTACCAAAGTGGAGAGAATTAACCTGGGAAAGTATGGGATAAGCGCTATGCCTACTTTAAGAGGCATAAAAATTGACTGGAAATTTCTGCGCGCATGCATGCGCTTTTGGGATTTAGCTACCCATGTCTTCAGATTTGGGGCATCTATGGAGGAGATATGTCCTACATTTGAGGAGTTTTCTGTGTTGCTCGGATATGGTCCAGAGGCTATGTTGGCTACTCCGGTTGAGAAAGTAGGATATTTCAACTCTTTCAGGGAACTTCTAGATTTGAGTACAGAGACTGCTAGTCCTATGGTAATAGATGATTGGGTAGATCTGACTATCGTGATAGCAGAATTCCATGATCCTAAGGATTTTGAGGATGATGGGTGGTTTCATTTGAGGATACGGGCTCTATCCTTTTATCTGACTACCGGATATATTTTTGTGAGCCCTACTGATTGGGGGGATGCTAGAGTCACTGAGCTGATTTCACAAATGGAGGAAGGGAGATCTATTGCAGCTATAGTGCTGGCTGAGACCATCATGAGCTTGGACAGGTCTTGCACTTCTGATGGCCATGGACAATCAGCCCTATTATTCTTCAGGTTGAATTCTGGCTTTTGAATTTCATTTTAATTGCTTTTTGTATTTTCTTATGCTTATATTTTTTTCACTTTTTCAAATTTGGCTGAGAGACCATCCTGGATAATGGGACCTTTCACCAAGGTGGATTATTCTGCTTCCTGGTATAGGACCCGGACCATTGTGATTAAACGAAATTCAAAGAAAGAGTGGACAAAATGGTTGATAGAGCTGGATTATGACGACCTGCTATAGAGGTGTGAATGGTACAAGATCAGAAGTTTCATGACCATGAGCTTTGGCTACAAGATGGTCTACCTACTGGGGTTGAGAATGGTGACATTTTACCAAGCTACTAGGGTTATGCGCCAAATGGGACATAGTCAGGGTGTGCCCCCAGATGGTGCTCTATTTGAATCTATTCTGATTACTAAGACTATTGCTCAAGCTATTAAAAATGGATGGGTAAGGGGTTTTCATACTATTCATCCTGCTGACTAAGGCAGTAAATCCTTGCAATATATTGACTGGTTGATAGCTAACTCGTGGAAATCAGAGAAGGCTAGAAGGGTTGCTATACTTGAGGAGATAGAGCAAGAATTATGATTACTGTTTTAGCTTAGGACAAGTTTTGATTATGTCTTTATTTTCTTTTGATGTTCTAAACATTAAATGAGACAAATAAGACATCATCATCATTTTTTTATTATCTCTTTTGTTGCTCTAATTTTTGCCTAAGCCGCCCTTTTCGGGTTTTCAACTTAGCGAGCTTGTTTTCATTTTTTTTTATATATTTTTTGTGACACAATTAAGAGCCGAGTGAATGTGAAATGAAAATTTTGTTAATGAATTGGACTGAACCCGTAAGGGCTGTCTACGTATCTCCTTACAATGATATATGATTTTTATTCTTTTTCCTCTTTATAGAGAATCAGGTCCATGTAGTTTTGACTTTGAGGAAAAATGTGAATACTGAGCATGATTTCACAATGATTGCAAATGTTATGCATGAATTACAAGGATGTTTATGCAAAGTATCTATTGAGTTGATCCAAATTACATGGGCTAGCAAATTCTATGCCATCTAAGTCCATTAAGATTGCTGCTTCACCAAATAAGATCTTCTTGATCACAAACGAACCATTCTAGTTAGGTCTCAATTTTCCCCTTGGATCATGAACAAGTGCCCTTATTTCTTTCAAGACAAGGTGACCCTCTTGAAATCCTCTGTCTCTGACTTTCTTATCGAAGTGCCTAGCCAGTTTCTGTTGATAACCTTGCATCTAATATAAGGCATCCATTCTCTTTTCATCAATGGCAAGAAGTTGGTTATGGTAGCCTTTCACCCATTCCACTTCGTCCAACTGACTCTCCCTCAGCATGCGAGCTGACTTGACTTTTACCTTGATTAGCAGGATGGCTTCCATCTCATACACCAAAGAGTAAGGTGTAGAACCGGTTGGAGTATGTACTATTGTTTTGTATCCCCATAAGGCATATGGCAAATGTAGGTGCCAATCCTTATGGTTGTCAGCCATCTTTTGTAGTATATTCTTAAGAGTCTTATTTGCGGCTTCAACTGCACCATTTGTTTGAGGCCTGTACGGAGAAGATTTATGGTGTTGAATTTTCTCTTTCTTTAATAGCTGAGTAACCTCCTTTTGGAAGTGAGATCCATTATCAGTGATGATCTCAAAAGGGACCCCATACCTACAAAGGATGTTGGTACGAATAACTGGGCTACTTGTTTGGAATCCAATATCTAGTAAGGTGTAGTTTCAACCCATTTGGAGAAATAATCAATAGCCACTGGAATGAATTCATACTTGCCAGAAGACTTTGGGCTTATCTTTCCAATGACATCCAGGCCCCATGTTGCAAATGGCCAAGGTATGGTGATAGGAGATAGAGGTATAGGAGGTTTCGTATGAAGTTTGGTGTAGATCTGACACTTATGGCACTTCTGAACATATCTTGCGCAATCTTGATTCATAGTAAGCCAGAAGTAACCCTGATTTATGATCTTGCAGTCTAGAGCAATTCTATTCATGTGTGGACCTTCATTACCACTATGCATCTATTCCATAATCTGTTGGGCTTCTGTTTCAGTGACACATCTTAGATGGATGTTATCCCAAACCCATTTATAGAGTACTTCCCCATTTAGAATGAAACCCTTGGACAACTGTCTTAAAGTCATCTCTTCTATTTTAGAGGCCCCTTCAAGATAAAGTCCATGGTTTGCTATCAATCGCTTAAATATTCAAACAATGAGTTATGCAACCTGGCTCATGCTTAACTTCAATTATAACAGGTTTGATTATAAAGCCGTTGCTTATATCAAGCATTGAGGCGAGTGTTGCCAAAGCATCAGCAAATCTGTTCTTCGTCCTTCGAAGATAATGGAAAGATAGTTCATAGAAATTGGCTGCTAGTTCATTTAGGCATTTATGGTAAGGAATCAAATGCTCTTCTTTGATCTTCCACTTCCCCAAGGCTTGGGAAACTATCATATTTGAATCCCCATAAATCTCAAGGCATTTGATTCTAAGCCTTATTGTTGCCTCAAGACCGCAGATTCATGCCTCATACTCTGCTTCATTATTTGTTACCTCGAAGTTTAGTTTTATAGCTATGGGTAGGCTTTCCCCACTCAGTGTAATGAACACAATGTCGGCACCATATCCTTTGTTGTTAGATGCCCCATTAAAGTAGAGCTTCCAAATTTCACTGTCAATTATCAGGATATCTTTATCAGGAAATTCAGGCTCGACCTAATGATCATCTACTGGAGTTGCAGCTAATTGATTAGCCATTATACTACCCTTAACTGCTTTCCATTGTACATATTTCATATCATATGTAGCTAATACAGCCATCTACCTTGCCATCTTACTGTCAAGAACTGGCTTCTCCATAAGAAATTTCAAAGGGCTCTTGTCAGCAAGAACATGAGTTGTAAAAGAGCAGAGGTGGTGTTGCAGCTTGTAGCAGACCCATACCAAAGTAAGACATAGCTTTTCTATAAAATTGTACTTGAGCTCATAAGATAACATCCTTTTGCTCAAGTAATAGATGGCATTTTCCTTGCTGGAGTCAGGAGCATTTTGAGCAAGCATTGCCCCTATTGCTTCATCAGTTACTGATAGGTAAAGTAACAAAGGCTTTCCAAACCTCAGTGGCTATAGTACCGGTGGGTTTAGTAAGTATTGCTTGACCTGGTCAAAATCTTTTTGACAGTCATCATTCCATTGCTTATAGGCTCCTTTTCTAAGTAGCTTGAAGATGGGCCCATATACATCAGCCAACTGATTGATGAATTGACTAATGTATTATAGCTGTCCAAGGAAACCTCTGATCTCCTTTTCTGTTTTTGGAGGTGGCATTTCTAGAATTGCCTTTGATTTAGCAGGGTCCACTTTTATACCCTTCTTGTTGACCATGTGGCCTAGGAATACTCCATATGAGGCTCTAAAGACACATTTGGCAAGATTGAGCTTGAGATTATACTGGCAAAGTCTAAGGAAGAATCGCCTTAGTGCCTTTGAATGTTCTTCGGCAGTGGTGCCATTTATTACCATGTCATCCATATAAACTTCAATCTCTTTATGCATCATGTCATGGAAAATGGTTGTTGCCATCCTTTGGTATGTTGCCTCGGCATTTTTAAGCCCAAATGGCATAACCTAATAGCAATAAGTGCCCCATTCAGTAATAAATGTTGTCTTCTTTTTGTCAGGAGGATGAACCATTATCTGATTATACCTTGTAGCCAAGTCAGTTAAGGAAACCAATTCAGAACCTGCCATGTGGTCTACCAACAGATCAATGTGAGGCAAGGGAAAATCATCCTAGGGATAGGCTTTATTCAGATCCCTATAATCTACACACATTCTGACTTTACCATCTTTCTTGGGAACCAGCACAGTGTTAGCAAGCCAGGATGGATAGTTGACGGGCTCAATGAAGTTGTGGTCCAGTAGCTTGGTAATTTCTTCTTTAATTGGTATAGACCATTCTGTCTTGAGTCTTCTCAATTTCTACTTGATGGACTTAGCACTTGGTAAACTGGGATTTTATGAATTGCTATGCTTGGATCCAACCCTGTCATGTCTTTCAATTGCCATACAAAACAGTCTTGAAATTCTCTGATCATCTTCTTAATATGATCCCTATTTATGCAGGCAGATGCAATGAATGTAATTTTTGGTATGTCATGAGTGCCAACATTAATGGGCTCTTTAATTGTGTCATCTTTTATTTCATTTATTTCATTTATTTCATTTTTACTTGATGTCTCATTTAAGTCAGATTTAAAAGTTGGAACATCAAAGAAAAATGGAGACATAGAGTCGTAAGAGGAAAGAGTAGACTTTTTATTAAATTCAAATGGGGATATGTCCCAATTTACATCAAATTGAAAAGTTAAACCATCATTATCAATAAAAGAAATAGAAGAGACAGACTCAGATTCATAAGACGAGTCTATCTCAGACAGAGATTCTGATTCAAATTGGGACTCTGGTATGGATTCTGATTCATAAGGATAAAAAGGGCTCTCCTCAAAGGACCAATTTTGCAGCTCGGTCTCGGTGGGCTGGATTAAAATGGAAGGGTCAATTTTCTCCTTCTCAACATTGAGCATGAACACTTCATCAAAAAGACTAGCCTCCATGTTCTCTTCCCAATCTTGACTAAGCACGAAGATTGGTTCACAGTCTTCCATCTTGAGCCTCTTTTAAAGGTAGCTGTTCTATCTTTAGCCCAGTTTTCCATTTCTACAAGATCCTCATCAGTGGGCTCATACCTTAGCCCAAATGGTGGCGTTGCGACTGGATAGTCCAAGAAACACTTTAAGCCCTGTTGGCTTCTTCCCAAACCCTCTTCACCCTCAATGTATTGAATGAAGGAGAAACCAGAGAGTGGATAAGTGGATAGCTCAAGCTGAATCTCAAGAATAGAAACAGAGCTTGGGATGTCTAGTCTTCAATGCATGTCCCTTTTGATAGTCATGACCCCATTTCTGAAAGGGAACTTGACTTTCTGGTGTAAGGAGGAAGGGATAGCCTTTACTTGATGGATCCAGGGCCTTTTAAGTAATAAATTAAAAGATGAAGATACATCAATTACTTGAAAAGGTATGGTCAAAGATGTTGGCCCAATGGTCACATCGATGATAGCAACCTCGAGGACTTCTCTCTTAGTATTGTCATACGCCCTTACTATCTAATCTAAAGGGGTAAAATTAGTAACTTCCAGTCCCAAGCAGCTTGCTACCTTCAAAGGGCATACATTTAAGGCTGAACCATTATCAATCAGAACCATTGGCACAATCTTTCCCTAAGTTACCACTGTAATGTAAAGGGCATTATTGTGGCTAGAGTCTCCTTCTGGAATGTCAGTTTCTCCAAAAGTGATGGACACCCCTTTAGCAGCAGAGGTAATAGAAGCAACAAGGCTTTTAGGTGTAATATCAATTAGAGCCTAGCATTGATTCAATGCCTTGTAAAGAGCTTGGCAATGAGGATATGAGGACTGGATCAAACTCCAAATTGAGATGTTGGCTTGTGTTTTCTTGAGTTGTGTGAGAATGGGATCTTCATTTGGTTCAAGAATCCCTTTCAATTTGTTGGCAGGTGTAGGAATGGGTTAGATAGGTTGAGTGTTTGGGCTTGATTGGCTCTGGATGACTCTGCCACTTCTGGTGATGGCATCAATTTCCTCAACTAGGTTGGTGAGGTCCAGGACATAGCAAAAATCAGGATTTGACTCAATCAAGGAGATAGGGTCAACTTTCTCATGATTATTTATGGTATTGACTATGTGGTTGGGTAAAGGGTTGGTATTGATATTGGGTCGGGCTTTTGGTGGTATCAGGTCATTGGAATCAATAAGGTCATGAATTATGTGTCTAAGGGCTTTGCATGCATCTATTTTGTGCCCAGGTCCTTGATGATAATCACACCTTTCGTTTGGGTTGTAATTTTTTGGCAGTGGATTGGGGACTGGTTTTAGCTTAAGAGGTTTCACCATGTTTCCCTCAAGTAGCTTCTTAAGGATAATACTCATTGGCACACCCTCTAAATTAGAAAACTACCTCCTTTCAATCCTGATAGGCTTTTTGATAGTCAGAGCATTAACTTCCCCCCCTTTTTGATTCGTTGAGGAAGTCACATTACGCTGATGAGTTGGCTTTTTATACCTTGACCCTAATGAGGACTCTTCTTTAATCTGACGATTCTGAGTCAAGTCTTCAATTTTTGAAGCAGTCACAATAAGGGCTTTGAAGGAAGGCAAGTATTGAGTCTGTAGCCTTTCTTGGTAAACTGGTAGAAGATTTTTAACAATTATGTCAATTTGTATATTTTCAGGAGGCCAATTTACCATCTGAGAAGCCTTTTTCCTCCACCTTATAAGGAACGAAGAGAAGGATTCCTTTGCATACTGCTTAGTGGTCTTAAGGTCTCTTCTTGTTACATCGACCTCGATGTTGTAATGATACTGTTGGAGAAAGATATTGCAGATGTCATACTAGGTCTATTTTTTAGCGACATCCAAGTCTACAAACCATTTCACAATTGTACCAGTCAGTGACTGTTGAAATAATTAGGCTAGGAGTTCGTTATCCACACCCAATGGATGCATGGCCCCCACATATACCTTGAGGTGGGTCATGGGGTAGGTAGTCCCGTCAAACTTGTCAAACTCAGGCATCCTGAATTTGGGAGGAACTCTTGCATTAGGGAACAAGCTTAAGGACCCCGTATCAACTAGATCCTTTTTCTTTTTCATACCTAACAACATCTTCTCTATGCGTTCCATTTTTTCAATGCAGGCTTTTATTTCAGGATTAATTTCCTTCCCTTAGAAAGGATCCACGGGTTAGGAAGTGAAAGCAGAGGTGAGATTTGTTGGTGAGTTATTTTTAAGGAACTCGGGTGACGGGATAGGCAATGGTGGAATGATGTCGGTGTTTATAGGTTCTTTGTCTCTGGATTCAACTCTGGAAGTAGATCCATAGACAGGATAAAAGGTAGGTTTTAGGTTAGCTTTGAATGGTTTTAGGTCAGTTGGGTTTTGAACTAGGGAGGCCTATTCCAGCATGGTACGGACATCCTCCATGATAGCCCTCCTTTGGGCTTTTAGCATATCTTGAAAAAGGGCTTTTTGCCTCTTCATCATGGTTTCCTAGTGTTCAGAAAGCTTGGCAAGAAGCTCGTCAAAGATTTCATCAGCTCTGGTGGTAATGGTCTCATCTCTGGCAACAGACATCTTGTCAACTTTTGAACCTAAATGAGGCCTTATTTATAAAGCTGCTGAGGAGGGCGCCGGCGGTACAGATGGTGGCATCAGTATGTCACCGGCGGCATAGGTGGCACCAGCGTTATGTCGAGTCAATGTGCCGCCTTACCGCGAGCATAAATTTCATACCGCCTCATAAGGCATGCTGCCCAGAGTGGCGGCGCACCTCTTGCACGCTGGCTAGCTGGTTAGACCTGTTTCCTACTTTTTCATACGTTTTGGGTCTGTTTTAGTTCTAATTCGAGCTCAATTTGATCTTGTGGGTTTGTAATTGAAAGACGGTCACTGGAGGTGTAATTTTAAGGGTTCACACCAACCCAATCAACATGGATGCCTTGACTAACTTATGACTAGTTTTAAGCTATTCTTACCTCCACTTTTAATGCTCAACAAGCCAACTTCAACCAGGTTTTAACCATCTAATAGATTGACTTCAATAATAGTTTAGCCCATCTCATTATCATTTTCAACTATCAACAAAATAACTTCACCTATGCCTTGAATTCCCATTACCAATCCATCATTGATGAAGTAAAGGAAATGATAAGCCAAGTCAAGCCCTTTAATGCTAGCATGACTGAGAGTGGCATCTTACCAGATCCAAACACCGATGTCACTTTAGCTCTTATCACTCCATCTATTCTAATAATCAATATTCCCTTTATTTTGAATCCTTTTCAATGTAAGGAAAATCCCACCCTCTAAACATGAGGAAGACCATAAAAAATAGCATAAATGTGCCTAAACCAACTCCTACATTAGAGAAGAAACAAATCACTTGTGCCACCTTTACCTCTATTAAAGGGAGCAAGGGAAACCAAAACCATCATCTGTCGGCGACCTAGGAAAAAGGGAGAAGAGAATTCACTGACTTGGTATGCCTTTAAGCATAGTTTACCAAAAGGCCCTTGAACTTGATCTAGGAACACCTTTAGAATCTAAGGCACCATCAACCCCTTTGTACAAGAATTATAATGTTGATGAATTTTCTGTGCACCATCAAGGGGCTGGCCATAAGTCAAATGTGTGCAAAAGCCTAAGACATAGAATCCAGGACATCATTAACAAATGAAACCTTATCCTCCCTATACTAGATATCTATTAATCTCTGAGCCACTATTAACTCCCTTAGTTCCAAAGCAAGAAAAGCTTAGAGGCTACTCTCTTTGAACAAATCCTTATGATAAGATGTGGAGTAGAACCAAATTTTACATTAGCCTTACTAAAATCCATCAAGTAACTCAGTACTTTAAGGAAGATAGAGTCTTAGAGTTAGAGTCTGTTACTCAGAGTCATCTTTTAATGCCTAGTTTGAAGTATGTAATTGTCTCTCTGAGTCTGTCTTCTCATTTTTTTTATGCAATCATGGATGATGGCATTTCTTTATTTATAATAAAATTTTGAATTTCTCATATTGTTTGTCTTATTATGAGTTTTCTTGTTCTGAATCCAATTTGAATGAAATAAAGACCAATAAATTTTTTTCATAAGGGAAAAGTTACATACATTGCAAGATAAGGAGCAAAATCTAAGAAAAGTTCATCAAGGTGGTTCATTCACCCAACTAATCACTTATCTGCTAAAATAAATTAAGATGGCTGAAGGAATGGTGGAGCCAATCACAGCGAAAGTAAGGTGGTGGGGTGAAATTTCAAACATTTTAAAATTTCACTTCACCTAATTAGATCCAAATATTCATTCAAGCAATCAATTAATTTGTGTGTAAAACACATATGCAAAGAAAGAAGAAGGAAGAGTAATCATATTACCTTTTTGAAGGTTCCTTCTTACTTTAACAAAGAACTCCCTAAGTATGAAGCCTCTAGATCATCCACAACTAGCTCACCTTTAAGTTTCCCTTTAGTTTCTTTGGTGTTATTGAAAACTTCTCTTGGTTGCCCAACTTTGATTCAAGATATTCCTCAAAAACCTTTAGGAAGATAAGGTTTCTTTTTGATTGTTTTGGACTAAACTCATTTTTAAATTACAAGCAATTGTTCTTTCATAAAGAACAAAGAAAATAATTTAAATATCTAAATAAAAATTAAACAAACTTTTCCTTATCTTTTCCTACAACTCTCTCAAATCTCTAATCTTATTGCTCCAAGTAAAAAATGATGTTCACTTATATTGGAAAGATGAAGAAAATGCATTATATACATCCTTTCTCCAAGACTTAACCCTTAAGTCTTCACAATGACCATAACACCTTTTTAGCTCATCATTTAAAGAAAAGACAAAGGTGGACTTTGGTTCTTCAAATAGTGAAATGACCATTTTATCATTTTAGGGTAAAATGGACATTTCTATTAGCCAAAAGATGTAATTACAATTTTAACCTTAGTGGAAAATTCTCTAACCCCTCTAAACCCATCATATGGGCTTATGAATAGTGAATTTCTCTAACCCTAAAATTGTCTCTTTTCCATATCATATATGGGGTTAGGCCACATCTCATGTGTTTAGGGTTTTCACTAAGCTTAAAATTAAATCTTTGACTTAATCTAAATCAATTTCAATTTAATCTTTCTCATTTGCATCATATACAAATTAAGATTTAATTGATAGAAACTTTTTTAGATTAAACATTAGTACATACTAGGGTCCTTGTAAACTTAATTACATCTTTAATCATTTTACCACTAATAAATTAATTAAACACTTTAATTAATTATTATGGTAATCCTTTTATACTTGAAAGGTGATCACTATTGGGTGTGTGACTTTCTAGGTTCATGTCTAATTAGCAATGGAAATGAGAAAATATTTTTCTCCACTAATGTGAAATCTCTACTTCATACTTAGTCCCATAAGTCCTAAGTGACAGCTAGCATTCCATATCATGACTACCCAATTAGAAATGAATGTTTATAGTTGATAACTTTAAACATCACATGGATCAGTGATCATAGATTATCATGCACTAAAATCCCTTCATTAAATATCCCAATCTCGACTGGGGTAATGATTTATGTCAAACCCTAATGTGCTTGGATTCAATGTCCTTATCTCGGTTCTAATTCTTGATGAGATTAGATTCCTACTAGAAAATTTTCTAGTGAATCTTATTGTTTTGGCTAGAAACTTTAATTATCAAGAATAACCAAATAGCATAGGATCTTAACCTCATTTACTCAAGGTAATAAATTTTATCTTGGCGATCACTTATCTCCATACATAACAAATTATAACTATCACATGCCATATATCCATACATGAATTGTCTTAGTATGTGTCAAGTTGTGACCAGATGATGAAGATGTAAAATTGAGGGTTCGCAGCTACCCCCTCATCAAAATTGTCTTTTTTGTAAAGCAATTCTAATGATTATGAACCCAAGAGTGAGGATGGTATAAGGAACCAAAGTGATATCCAGGCTAGTAGCTAGATATTGGGTGAATTGATTGATTCAGTTGATTTAAGGCCGGGAAAGAAATAAGAGGGATGCCTAGATTAGACATATCAATATGAAGGACTTGGGAAAAAATTTGATAAAAGAGATAAAAAAAAAAAACCATAGGGATGTCTAGGTGATTGTTTCTAAACATTTGTGGTTGGAAATTGATGGGTTTGGATGAAAGGGTATTGGTGAGCTTCAAGGTATACAAATCAGCTTTAGAAGAGGTCGTTCATCTTCAAAGAGTTACCGGTCAGCCTTAGGAGATGTCAGTCAACTTCGAGAAAGTACTAGTCAACTTTAAAAGATGTTGGTTAGCTTCGAGAAGGCACTAGTCAGCATCAACAAATGTCATTAGCTTCAAGGAGGCACTAGTTAGCCTTAAGAGATGTTGGTCAGCTTCGAGGAGGAATTGGCCAACCTCAAGAGATGTTGTTCAGCTTTGAGGAGGCATTGGTTAGCTTTAAAAGATGTTGGTTAGCTTCAAAGAGGCATTAGTCAACTTCAGCAGAGGTCAATCAACTTCAAGGAGGCACTGGTCAACCTCAGGAGATATCAGTCAACTTTAAAGAGGCACTAATCAACCTTCGGAGATGTCGGTTAGCTTCAAGAAAGTACTAGTAAGCTTTGGAGAGGTCACTTACTTGGCTTATGCATGATTATGCATGGCTACAGATAGTTGCATATGCAATGTATGTTTGTGTATAGATAATGCATGTTCATGTATGCATGTTTCAAGATTCATGGACTTTTTATTTAATTTCTATGCCATAGATGATTTTTTATGATGCCTATAGCGGATGATTGCATAGATGCAAGAGGGTGGATTCACACATTTACTTTGTGAATGCAATTTTTTTATGTGACTTTTAAGTCCACGAAGACATGCATTTTTAAACTGAAAAACTTGATGTATGGGATAGTTGCCATGATGGCATTATGAGAAGTTTGAGTGGATTGAGATTTTTCTGATGGCTTGATTTAGGTTTTAGGATCCAGTGGCTCATGATTTATATTCTGGCGCTACTAAGGAGAAGTTGTGTCCCATATTTAGAAAGTATGAACCCTTAATTTTGCATCCTCATCATCCAGTTGCACCTTGTCACCTACTAAGTTTAATGCGTAATGTGGAATCGTTACTACAATCTCGTTAGCCCGTTAGTAGGTAGGGATTCGGGGGCAGTGCCCCTAAAATAAAAATTTTTAGCCTTCAATTATGTTACTACTGGTCATCCAAATTTTCTAAACCCCAAATCAACCAATCTCTAAAAAAAAAAAAAAAAACCCGTCACGTCAGCTACTGCATGGCAGTCCTACCATGTCATACTAGGATTATGCGGTGTCATAGGTCCAACCTACAACTTGCCATAGACTTATGGTGCAGCACCACATAGGCCTTTCTACTGTGCCACACCCCTCTGTTGCGGGTGGTCCCCTTTTTTTGCAGAAAAATATTCCAAATACCCCTCTAACCCAATTTTCAACCCTTTTCAGACCTACCCCTCATTATCTTTTCACTTTTTCAATTCCTAAACTACCCTCAACCACTTTTTTCTATAAATGCCCCCTCTGTTCTTCATTTTTCCACACCTCTTGAGTTAGAGTTGATAGCTATTCTCTAATTCCTCTCTTCTCCCTCCAACCACTCTCTAATTAATTAATTATTTTTTTAAAATTAATTAATTACCTCACCCTAACTAAGTTAATTAATCTTTTTAATTAACTAAAACTTTTTTAATTAAAATTAATCACTCAAATCTTTTTAATTAATTAATTGATCACTTTTTTCAAAATCAAATTAATCATTTTTTCATAATCCACCCTTCATCTAAATTAATTATTTAATCATGTTGGTTAATTAATCCATCCATTTCATCACATTAATTAGTTAATTATTTTAATTAATTAATTAATCCCTCAATCAATTCAATTATTCGGTCTCAATAAATGGAACTTTGGTTAGGTAAAACCCTCTACCTGCCAAAAGCAAAGGTATCAGCCTTTTTCCTTACTCTCAAAACACCCAAACCAAAATGAATATGATCAACTCATAAATCCCTCTACTCAATTATTGAATGAACTATGTAGGTTTTGATCACCATTCAATGAGGTATGTAGGCACGTTTGGAATCTAAATCCAAACCTCAAATATAAATCCTAAGCAATCTCATTTTTTCTTTTTACTTAATTTATGTAATTAGTTTAATTTGTGGATGTTTTACTTTTCTCCATGTTTATGCATTAATCATAATATTATAATTGTCATCTTATAAATGTTATTCATGAAATCAATTTTTGAAAGTCAAATTAAACTTAAGAGTCAAATTTAGATTATTTAAAACCAAAAACCTAGTCTTTGAACTCAACTTGATTCAAGGCTAGTGATTTTATCTTTGGATAAATTAATTGAAGATTAATGAATTGGAGACAATTGGGTTTTTCCATAATTTTTTCATTTAAAAATAAATTAGGGTGGCAATTTCTAAAATCATTTTCAAAATCGACCAATCTGAACCTGAGGGTTCCATCGTGAGTCTAAACCCGAATAAGCATGCTGATTCTCTCTAGCATATTAGGTCGGTGCATGGGCAAGGCCTCACAGCTGGGGACTTATTGCCATCTTTTTAAAATAAAAAATAAAATAAGATGATTACTATTTGCTTAAGGAAAAAATTTTCCAAAATAATCTCCATTTGGCTCATTAAGTATAATTTAACTTTCAAGCATCACTTTGCATAATAAAGGCTCCTTGCCTACCTTAACTTTAGGAAAACATTTGGATGGTGAGTAGCATTGGCTCAACAACTCTCTTTGAGTATATTGGGAGATAGCAAATGCATTCCACCTTGTAATGAATCCCCAATCATTTTAGTGGTGTAACAAGTAATCTGTATTGTTGGACCTAAGCGAGGCTCCTTGCCTCACATATGGTTAGGTATATTGATGCTCTAGTGGGATAGGGACTCTTAATCAAACCACCCCTCACCCTTATGTAGTTGCCCTAGCGTTGACTCTAGGTTCCCTGTATAATGGAGACACCTGTACATATGCCCACGAAACCTTTTTGGCATGCATCATAACATTACCATGCATATATAACATGAGAAACTCGATAAGGTAAATCCACAAAATCCTAAATTGGTGGTCCGTTACTCTAAAATACCTCACATACTCACCCTGTCAACATGTAAACCCAGTGACCAACCAAATGGAAGGAATCTTTTTTCCAACACACCTTCCCTTTTTTCTTCACAATTCTGTATTCTTACCTATTTTTTTATTTTCAAGGTACCAATGGCTAACACCTCTAGCTCTTTTGACCAAGACAAGATGGGCACCTTTTTTGCCAACCTTTTAAAAAAACAAAAGGAGGCTTTCCAAATCACACTTATCACTGCCCTTAAAACCCAAGTCAACACTTTCACCCATGCTTTCAATGCCTAGTCCACCATTTTCACTAGTGCTTTTAATTCCCAATGCTAATCCATCATCAATGAGGTCAAAGAAATGACTAATGCCACCATCACTCCTCCTCCTATTCAGTTTGCTTTTGCTCATGTTGGAACTAACCATGCCTCCACTTTTAGTCCCCCTATTATCCATCTTACTGATAAAAGGAAAGCTCCTAAAACACCCACCTCTCCTCTTTTAGATGTGAATGCCACTACTCCCACTATGAATCTTTTTCAAAGTGAAGATTTCTTTAGCCTTGCTAAAGCTAAGAAATTGATGGAAAATTTTAAAGCCATAGAACGATCCATGAAAAATATCAAAAAGCACGAAGACATGATAGATGTTCATTCTCTTGCTCTTTTCCCAAATGCTAAAGTTCCACCTAAGTTTAAGATGCCCATGATGGACAAATTCAATGGCACAACTTGCCCTAAGACCTATCTCAAGATGTACGTAGGTGCAATGAGACCTTTTGGTGCAGATGATGAGCTCCTTACTTAATTATTCTGGCAATCTTTAACCAAGGCTGTCATCAAATGGTTACTAAATCTCAACTAGAATCACATGAAGACTTGGAATGACATATACAATGCATTTGTCAAGCAATACCACTACAAGATTAAGGTGGATGTCACCTGTTAAGATTTGGAAACCATAAAAAAAGGGCAAAGAGAATCCTTGGTCACGTTTCTTATAAAGTGGAGGACAAAAAGGCTCAAATGGTGAAAGGCTTTGAAGCATAAAATTCAAGATCTCATTAACAGTAAAGACATCATTGCTTCTAAACCCAAAGTTTAGCACCATCACCAATCCTCTTCTGAATCACTGAGCTCACACAAATCTCAAACTTTACCCAATAATTGGCACTTTGAGAAGAATGCCGGCCTATTATGCCCAAGTCCTCTAAGTCCGTGCCTAAGTCACTTGAGTCTGAACCTAGGTTAGAGTCTTTTGAATCTATTTCTATTAAATCTTTCTTTGAATTTGAGTTTGTCAGTTCTTGCTCTTCTAAGTTTGTATTTCAGTTTTTAGGTTTACCCTTTAACGTAACTATTGATGGAACTTTTATCAATAATAAAAAGTTTAAACTTTCTGATCTGCTTTAATTTTTTTTTGTTCATCTTTAAATAGGACATTTAAAAAAAGAGCAACAAAAAAAATAACAAAAAAATAAAAAATCCTATACATTGTAACTACATGGCACTAGTGGAAAAGCTCATGGGCTATTTTGCATGAGATGAAGACATGATAGGATCTAAGCATCACAATTTATGAGATCCTAACCTACAAGAAGCCTGTTGAAGAGAAGCCTTCAAGAATGAAGGCATAATATATCAAAGGATATCATGACTAGATAAATGCCATTAATAAGAAGAGAATGAATGCTCTGTATGAAATTCAGGACTATCAATTGAGACCTCGGGCACTTCAGCAAGAAGGTGTAAGACAAGTGTTTGCAAAAGGAAAATATCAAAGCTTTTATTCATGATCCAAAAGGAAAGTTTAGATCAAATTATGCCAGGCATACATGCTTAAGAAGATCCTACCCGACAAAGGCGTCATCCTCATGGATATGGACGAAAATGAACTCTTTTATCCTTTCAACCTGAATCAACTGAAGTGATACTTTCTCTGAAAATCAAACCTGCATTTCATTTCTATTCTCATGCATTTGTAATCAGAACTACATGAACTTGATTCTCCCAAAAAAATGAAAAAAATTCAAGAGAGAAAAAGTGGTGCGACCCAAATCATAATATAAAGTATTTTGTTTACATTACATTCTCATTTTCTCTATACCTAATACATCATTCACTTAATTCTTTTACCTAAACAAAAAAAAGATAAAAAAAAAAAAGAAGACAAAAGAAGAAGAAAAGAATGCTTGCTAAACTGAAAACTCGAAAGGGTGGCGTAGGTAGAAATTAGAGCAAAAATAAAAGATGTCTCATTTAATGGTGATCAAATTTTACAAAATGCAAACCCATCATTATGACACAAAGGATAGCCCTTTTAAATGTCGTCTATATCTTATCATGTATTATGTAGTACTGTCAATATACAAGTTTCCTAAATAAAAAAATAGAGTGATGGTCTAGCTAGTCCTCCTCTACTTCCTAAAGTGGAAATCTCTCTTGTGCTCATCAGAATCAAAGTTTGCCACAATCTCTTCAAATGGGCACATCCCTCCTCTAGATATCTGTAGCTCTTTCTGCCACAATAGCAAAATTACCAATAGAATCAGAACTACTCACCACAACAATATTGAAAACCCTCTCTTGAGTACCAATAGTTCTAAAACTACTCCCAAAAATCCTCCTCTACAATTCATAAACTGCAGTACCCCTTTCTACCCTAACTATAGCAGTCATTTAAACCACCACTGTAGTGTCATCTTGTCTCACACAGTCACAGTGTCCTTTGTCATTGCCACTGCAGTTTAAATCACTTCTGCAACCTGTGGTGTTGCACTTCCAAAAGATCCCCAACTCTCCATCAAAGATCAAGTCACTCCCTCCATTTGTGTTGTAGTCCTCTTGCTACTAGTGGCTACTCATACAGTCTCTCTCTCCTCAGTTGTGTCACCCTCTATTTCCCTCAACAGGGTAGATTGGTCATCTCTCTCAACTAGCTAAACCACCTTTATCAGCCACCTATCATACTTCGCTATGGTCCTAAGTGAAATTCTAGAATGAATAATGAAATTCTAGAATGAACAACATAATAACTCCTTAGCCAGCCACCCCTGATACCTTTGGCAAGGGGAGCTATGATCTACGCAAACTCTAAGAAAGGAACAATTGGGCGTATGTCTTGAGTCTACCCCATCTACTTTAAAACCCTCATCCTCTACTGAAAGGTCATTTAAACCAAATCCAACAAGAAAACCACTTGATAACCATGGCCTTCAGTTATGAAAGATTTGATTCTTTACCATTGGCAGTGCCAAAATGGTCCTCCGAGGGTAAGTTACAATCAACCATCCTATCCAATCTCTAATCGAGTCTTAATAAGACATATGCGTACTGAAAAGCAAAGGCCACCACCCAAAAATGATCCATTAGCCACACTTTTAATATAACCCAAAACCTAAAACAGACATCCACAAAGCACCCCTAATAGAAAAGGTAAGAATAGATAAATTTTTCTCACCTAGTGAATAACTGGTAAGACAATTCATCTCTCTAAATCCCAAACAAAGTAATCAAGACTCATCAATGTCTCTATCAGCACAGCTTTAACAAAAAATGCCTCAGTTTTATTAGCCACTCTGGCATCACCCCAATCAACAGACCTGTATCCGACTCTCAAATAGAAAATCAATGCCCTCATCTTGAGTGTCTACCCCTTCATATCTCCTTAGTCATTGAGATCATGGAACTTCTCAATCATAGTGGTCAAATTCACTTGATCATCACCAACCATCATTTGGCTTGTGACCTCCTGAGACAAATCTAAAAAACTCCTGCAAAAATCTAGAAAACACCAAACTTTAAACTTTGGCATTGCTAGAGTTGCCTATGAGTCCTAGCCAATCTATAGCATTAAAATTCCTAAGGGTGGCACATAACTTATCCTTAGTAGCACCAAAATAGAAAACATGGGCCATCAGATTACAAAACTATAACAACCCACATCTACCCTAGGAGTTTTAGTGATAAATTATTTGAATTTAGGCTTATTGTGACAAATTGTGTGACTATATGAAAATTCATGTGTGATGTGATTTATGAGTTTGGGGCATGTTAAATTAATTTTACTATGCCTAATATGAATTATTATTGTGAAATAAATTATTTGAATAAAATGCATTAGCATGAAATAATTTATTTTCGTAAAATGAATTTTCATGTAAAAAGACGATTTTTAAGCATAAAATAATTTTATGAGTATTTTAAAATAAATATTTTGGGGGAAATATTACAGAAATAATAAGAAAAATATTCTTTTTATTTTTAATTATAATCAGCACAAAAATTAAATAAAAAGCCCAAATACCTAAAAGCCCACTACACTAAAATCCTCCTAATCTAGTTCATTAACGGTATTAGTGGAAATTGTACCCAAACCCTAATATATAATGAAAAATTCTCCAGCCTAGGTCTTCCAACAGCCACCACTTTAGTTTTCTGTATCTTGGTAGAAAATTTCTCTCAAAATATTTCTCTCAACAGAAATTAAGAAACCACCTTTCTGTTTCACGATTTATTGACTGTAATCATAAGTTTTTCTTCTCTTCCAGTTTCTAAACTGACTTCTATGAAATAAATTATGGAAAAATTATTTTGAACTGGTTGATTACTGATTTTTATAGATTTAATTCTATTTGGGTGAGTTTTTGGGAGAGAAAATCTATTTTCTACCAAAAACACAAATCTTTCCGCGAGATTCCTCCAAAGGTGAATTTTATAACTTAAAATCACAATTTTTATGCATAAACATCACTAGAGGGGGGCGATTTGTGCATTGTTGTTTTTTAAACTGATTTTTGCTTTGTTTGGATGAAAAATATTGGATTAAATTATATTTTTTCATATTTTTACGATGACCGAAAAATTTCAGAAAACAAAAGAATTCAAGGTTTTTATGCTAGAACTTAGAAGTTGGAAAATTCTATGATTTCTTGAACATGTGGCTATTGATTTGCATATGGATGGATTCTAAACTGATATTTGTTTTGTTTAGATGAAAAATGATGATTTAAATCATGTGTTTATATATTATTGTAATGATCAAAAAGCGCAACAAATGCGAAAACTCATGATTTTCACCCTAAGCCTTGAAACTTAGAATTTTCTTCCATAATTATTATCTATGGCTGCCAAATCATGCATGAAGATATTCTAAACTGATATTTGCTATGATTGAATGAAAAATAATGGTTTAAACAACCTGTTTACATATTTTTGAAATGACTGAAAAATACCAAAAACTCATGGTTTTGTACCCTATAACACAAAAGTTGAATTTTCATGTATGAGAAATACCATGTATGGCCAATTCATGTGAATTAAAATTCTAAAATGATTTTTTTTTTTGTGTTTAAATGAAAAATCTTGGTTCAAACCATGTTTTTACATACTACTGAAATAGACGAAAAGTGCGAAAAGAAAGAAAAATTTAGTTTTCCTTTTGGTGATACATTCAGCCTACATAAATATTTTTTTCCCAATGTTTATAATTTTCATGTGATGTGTTTTGATGATTATTGACATGCATGTATATATAATAAATGATAAAATTGCATGTTAGTTGATGGTATGACCCTAGATAAGCTTAAAGGCATTTCGATATACTTAAGGTATCATAACCTTATACTGTGATTAAAATGTGAATGTGATTGGGAAATATGGAACTAGATGTTATGATGAATTGATAATGAATAAATGGTCTTGAGTTGATGAAGTAATTGATTGAATGAATGGATCAAAAAGTTAAGCATGACACTCGAAAGGTTATTTGTCAAGTTGACATGTATGGATGTGTTAAGTATACTAAGATGACTATTAAAATGAATTGTTATCAAGATAATGATATTATGATGACCTTAGAAAGATATTGACATGATTGTGATGTGTTTTCATATGGGCCTATAAAGGCTAAGTGTATGAGACTTTTAAGTCAAAATATTATATGCAAGTGATGAGGTGCACTTATATGTGCAACTCTAAGTATATGTGAATCTTAGATATGCATGGGGTAGTTATGGGATAGGATAGCATCATGATTGAAGAAATACTAAGTATCGAATTAAACATTATGATAGAGCTTGAGGAGTTTTAAAAGTCCAAAGGCTACGTGAATTAGGAGCAAAGGAACCACAAGGTGAGTAAACTCTAAATTCCTGCTTCCAGTGTGAGTAAACACTGTATTCATGGTCCAAGTGTGAATAAATATTATGTTGTGTTACAAGTATATGATATCATGTTATGTGAGCCTTTGAGATCTTTGAAACCCAAGATATTATTCTATGATTTCCTTGTTAAGCTTGGGTTGCCATAGGACAATTGGTTGAAACCATTTTTGCTTATCCAATGATAATTCCTTTGTAATTATTGCCCTAACTTATATTCTTTATGGGACTACACTATTCTTATATCTTTTGTTCAAAACAGTAAACTGCTATTGCTATTAGTATACATGTTATTGATGTCTTAAATGTTATTGTTTTATATGATTACCATTAACTCTTGCTATGATACCTGTAACCCTTTTTTTTATGCAGAAATTGTCATACCAATGCAAGTAATCATCGACTATATGATCCTCGTACCAATACGAATAATTATCGGCTATATGTTTGAGTGATTATGGCAATAGCCTTCCTCTATGTGTTATGTGTTTGAGTGATTATGGCAATAGCCTTCACTCTATGTGTTATGTGTTCGAGTGATTATGGTAATAGCCTTCACTCTATGTGTTTGAGTGATTATGGCAGTAGCCTTCACTCTATGTATTATAAGTGTGATTTCTATGAACCTTTCTAAATTGCAAACTATGAATCATCAACTAGAAGTTATGAGCTATTAGCCCTTTCTAAGGGATATGTGTTATTGTATAATCCCTATTGTTTACTCATAGAGATCATCTATCTCACCCTTTTTCCTTGTGTGGTTCCAAGTGACCAAATGTAAGGAGGCAAGGTGATGGCTCAAGCATTCTACTTCGCTTGGGGGATTCCTTGTCAAAGTCATTAATAATACTATATTATGAAGTGTTGTCATTAGATGCTTCGAGAATATTTATTTTTGGATATTTATTTTGAAATGTTATCCTTCAAGGTTTTAATTGGATTCTAAATATTATTTCCTTATGGATTATGTTTAAAGTATATTTTAATTATGCTTCTACAACTTAAGGTTTTCAAAAAAAAAAAAAAGAAGGGTTTATTTAAGTTAATGTAAGAGGTTTTTGGTAAAATCCTAGGCAGTATTTGTATAAGTATAAGAGGGTTCTACGGACGTGGGTGACCTTATGTCTCCCCATGTTCTAGGACTGTCATGTCTCCAAAGTTGGGATGTGACAAAAACCTAAAGCAAGCCCTTAAAAAAATCTTAATCCACTTGAACTCATTATAAAGCCAGCATGGCAACTATCCCATACCAACCCAAGTTGAGTTTCTCAACTTTGTAGAGTTTTTCAGTCCATAAATGTATGGTTTTATAGATGCAAAAGTCACAAGAAAAAATTGCATTCACAAAGCAAAGGCATGAATCCACCCTTATACATCCATTCAATCATCCATTATAAGCATCAGCATAAATCATTCATGGCATAGAAGTTAAACAAAAGGTCCATGAATTTTAAAGCATGCATACATAAACATGCATCATCTATGCACTAACACCTATGCAACTATCTGCAATCATGCACCATCATGTATAAGATGAGCCAATAGCCTCACCGACATCTCCTATAGCTGACAAATACCTCCTTGAAGTTGATCGATGCCTCTTTAAGCTGAATTGTGCCTTTTTGAAGCTAAATGACACTTTTCTAGATCTAATCGGCAAAGTGTGAATTTCAGAGTCCCTTTAATCCTAGCAAAGTTTCTTTAATCCTTCCAAAAGCCTAACCCCTCACATTTAGAAGCCCAAGTTTCTTTGATGCAACCAAAATCCAGTGAAAATTTATTAAGCTAACTTGTCATAGGTCGAGGCTTTCCCTTTACCAAAATCTTTTTAGAATCTATCGAGTCGACTCACCATAGTCTGAGGCACTCCTCCTATCAAAATCTTTTCAGAATCTCTCAAGCTGATTTGCCATAGGCCTAATCTCTTCCTTTATCAAAATCTTGTCAGAATCTCTCAAGCTAACTCACCATAGGCTGAGGCTCTCTTACCAAAATCTTTTTAGAATCTCTTAAGCTAACTTGCTATAGGCTGAGGCTCTCCCTTTACCAAAATCTTATCAGAATCTTTCAATCTGACTCACCATATGTCGAGTCTCTCCTTTCACTAAATTATCTTGTCCAAAATTCTCTTCCACCCATAAATGTTTAAAAACAGTCACTAAGGCATCCATGTGGTTTTTTTTTCCATCTCTTTTATGCAAATCCATCAATTCCATCCATAAATGTTTAGAAACTATCATTTAGACATCATGTGGTACCTTTTTCCATCTCTTTTTCCCAAATCCATTAACACCACCCATAAATATCTAGAAACAATTATCTAAACATTAATGTGGTTCCTTTTTCCATCACTTTTATCCAAATCCATCAATTTCACCCATAAATATCTAAAAATGATCACTTAGACATCGATATGGTTCCACTTTCCACGTTTTTTACCTAAATCTATCAATTCGCCCAAAAATAACTAGCCACTAGCTTAGATATCCCTTTGGTCCATCTTCTCACTTCTATTCATCAACCACATTTCCTCTTTATAAATGTTTAGGAATGGTTGCTTAAATATTCCTGTATTTCTTTTTACCATCTTCCTTTTTCAATCGTGTCTCCCACATAAATAAGTCCAAACACTGACCTAGATATCACTTTGGTTCCTTATATTATCCCAACTCTTGGGTTCACTATCATCATAATTGCCTAAAATACAAGACAATTCTAATGAGGGAGCAACTGTGAACCCTTAATTTTACACACTCATCATCCAGCCGCACCTTGGCACCTGCTAAGATTAATGAGCTACGCAGAGCCGTCACAGCTATACCAGACATCCAAATTTTCTAAACTCTAAACTAAACAATCTCTAAAAAAAAAAAAAAAACCACCACTTTAGCTATAGTATGGTAGCCCTATGGTGCTGTACTAGGACTCTGCGACGATGTAAGTCTAACCCGCAACCTATAACAAGATTATGGTGTGGCGCCACATAGGCCCTTGTGCTGTGCTGCACTGCTCTATCACAAGTGGTCCCCCTTCTGTGCAGAAAAATATCCAAAATACCCATCTAACCCAATTTTCAACCCTACCCCTCATTGTCTTTTCACTTTGTCAATTTCTAAACTACTCTCACCCACTTTTCTTATAAATACCCCCTCCATTCTCCCATTTTCCACACCCATTGAGTTCTCTATCCTCTAATTTCTCTCTTCTTCTCCCTCCAAATCCAAATCCCAATCAATCACCTTTCCCCTTTTTAATTAATTTATGTAATTGTTTAATTTATAGATGTTTTATTTTTCTCCATGCTCGTGAATTAATCATGATATTACAATTGTCATCTTATAAATGTTATTCTTGAAATCAATTTTTCAAAGTCAAATTAAACTTAAGAGCCAAATTTAGATTATTTAAAATAAAAAAGCCTAGTCCCCAAACTCAACTTGATTCAAGGTTAGTGATTTTATCCTTAGGTAAATTAATTGAAAATTAATGAATGGGAGTTAATTGGGTTTTTCCTTAATTTTCTCATTTAAAAAAAAAATTAAGGTGACAACTCCCAAAATCATTTTCAAAATAAACATATCTGAACCTGAGGGTTCCATCGTGAGTTTAAATCTAAATAAACATCCCGATTCTCTTTAGTGAATCGGGCCAGTGCTTAGGCAAGACCTCACAGGAAGTTTAATGCTATAGCTTGGCTATAACTCAAAAGCAACGTTGGTGGTGCCAGAGTTTAGAGTTTGGCATTTTTTGTATTTTTTTAGGAGTTTTGGTCTTGCCTTAGGAGTTGCAAGCCGGATGGTAGTTGGTGATGATTAGGTGAATTTGACTGTTGTAATTGAGAAGTTTCATGATTCTAGTGACCAAGAAGATATAAAGGGGATAGAGGCTCAGGATAAGAGCTTTGGTTTTCTATTTGAGAGTTGGATACCTATTTCATGAGTCTATTAATTGGGATGATGCTAGAGTGGTAGGATTGGTATTACATATGAAATAGAGGCATTTTATGGTTAGAGCCGTACTGGTGGAGACACTGATGAGTCTTAATTGCTTTATTTGGGATTTAAAGAGATGAATTATCTTACTAGTTATCCACTAAGTGAGAAAAATTTATTTATTTTTACCCTATTTTGTTGGGAGTATTTTGTGGGTGTCTGTTTTAGGTTTTAGGTTATCTTGGAAGTGTGGCTGATAGATCATTTTAGGATGGTGGCACCTACTTTTCAATCTACATATGCCTTATTGAGACTTGGTCAGAGATTGGATAGGATAGTTGCTTGCAACTTGCCCTTGGAGGACACATTTTTAGCACTACCAATGGTAAGGATTTCAATCTCTCATGATTGGAGGCCATACATATTGAGTGGTGTGCCTGTTGGGTTCAGTTTGAATGACGTTCCACTAAAGGATAAGGGTTTTAAGGAAGATGAGACAAACTCAGGATGTGCCCTTAATTTTCCTTTTTTGGAGTCTGCATGAAACACAACTTCCATTATTGGAGCTATTAGGGATGGCTAGTTAAGGAGTTATCATGCTATTCATTTTGGAATTTTATTTAAAACCATAGAGAGGTATGACAAATGGTTGATAAAGGTGGTTTAGTGAGTTCAGAGAGAGTACGAAATTGCTTGATAAGGAGAATAGAGGGTGACGTAGTTGAGGAGAGATAGGCTGCAAGATGAGCCATTGGTAGAAAAAGGACTACAACACAAACATAGGGGGTGACTCGATCTTTGAAGGAGACTCGGGGACCTTTTAGAAGTGTGACACTATAGGTTACAGTAGTGACTCAAACTGCGATGATGGTGATAAAAGAGACTATGATTGCAGTAAGGACAAGATGACAATACATTGGAGGTTCAAAGAAGGACCGCTATAGTTAGAATAGAAAGGGGTATTGCAGTTTTGGGACTATAGAGGAGGAGTTTTGGAAGTAGTTTCAGAACTATTGGTACTCAAGAGAGGGGTTTTTATACTACTATGGTGAGTAGTTCTGATTTTGTTGGTACTTCACTGTTATGGCAAAAGGAGCTACAAAGACCTAGAGGAGGGGTGAGATCATTTAAAGAGATTATGGTAAACTTTGATTCTAGCAAGGACTTGAGAGATTTGCACTTTAGCAAGTAGCAAAGGACTAGCTAGATATTGACTTCAGACATGATCTTTTTTTATTTTTGTTCAAAATACTTACAGGTTAATAAGAGTACACGATACATTGAAAAGGTTATTCTTCTTGTAATAATGATGGGTTTGAATTTTACAAAATTTGATCACCATTAAATGAAACATTTTTTATTTTTGCTCTAATTTCTGCCTAAGCTGCCTTTTCAGGTTTTTAGCTTAATGAGCATTCTTTTCTTCTTCTTTTTTCTTCTCTTTTTTTTTGTCTTTTTTTTTTTTATTTAGGCAAAAGAATTAAAGTGAATGATGTATAATGCATAGAGAAAATGAGAATTTGCTATAAACAAAATATTTTATATTATGATTTTGGACTACACTCGAGTTGGGCTTCTTATGTATCCCTTACATCACTTTTCTGTCAGTCATTTCTTTTAGGGAGATAAGGCCCATGTAGTTCTTATGCAGATGAATGAAAAATAGAAATGAAATTCAAGTGTCACGATTTATCGCTTTGCCTGATCTAGGTTGCCAAGATGGGAGAATTCACTTCTGTCTATGTCTACAAAGATGGCACCTTCATTAAATAGAATCTTCTTGAGCATGTGTGATTTAGCCTAATTTGGTCTGAACTTTCTTCTCGAATCATGAACAAAAGCTTTAATCTTTTCCTTCTTATAAACACTTATCTTTCACCTTCCTGTTGAAGTGACCGGCAGGTCTCTATTGATAGCTTTGAAATTTGCACAGGGCATCAATTCTCTTATTATCAATGGCCCTAAACTAGTCATGATGCCCTCTTATCTACTCTCTGTAGTTTCTGCTAGACAGGCTTCTTGTGTTTATAGGTCTTGATCTTATGAACTCTGATGATTGGATCTGTCCTTAGTAAGTCTTTAAGTTTAAATGTAGAACAGTTGATGTGATGATTTTTTTTTTGTGCCATAATTAATTGTTTCTTTCTTTTTTTAATTTTTCAATTTTTTTCCTTTTTTTTAGATGTCCCATTCAAAGATGACTAAAAAAAAACTAAAGCAAATTAAAAAGTTTAAACTTTTTATTACTTATAAAAGTTTCACTATGAGTTACATTAAAGGATAAGTCTAGAAAACAAAATATAAACTCTGGAGGACAAGACTCAATGAACTCGAACTCAAATAAAGATTTAATATAAACAAACTCGAAAGACTCTAACTCAGACTCACACTCAAGTGACTTAGATACAGACTCAAATGACAA
Organism: Reutealis trisperma; assembly: GCA_947687605.1. Taxonomy (NCBI): domain Eukaryota; kingdom Viridiplantae; phylum Streptophyta; class Magnoliopsida; order Malpighiales; family Euphorbiaceae; genus Reutealis; species Reutealis trisperma. The sequence goes on from CANTUT010000563.1 coordinate 742,049, forward strand.
ATACATGGACTCAGAGGACCCAGATATAGACTCAAAAGACTTGGATGGGGGCACAACAGAGCCAACACTCTTTATAAAATACTAGCTATTAGGTGGAACTTGAAAAAGTTAGATGAGCTTAGTGGTTCAGAAGAGGATTGGTGATGGTACTAGACTTTGGGTTTGGGAGCAATGATGTCTCTACTATCAATAAGGTCTTGAATTTTGTCCTTTAGAGCATTATACGCATTAGTTTTATGCCTTAGCCTTTGATGATAGCTGCAGATCTCATTAGCATTATATCCTTTGGGCAAAGAGTTTGGAGGAGGTCATGGTTCTAAGGGCTTAACCAAATTAGCCTCTAAAGCATTCTTATAAACAACACTAAGAGGCATGCCCAGCTCAGAGAAAGTCCTCCTTATTCTTAACTTATCGGCTAGCGACAAAAGATAACATTTACCTCCCTCTCTCTCTTTGGGTGGTAGAATTGGTGCTGTTAGTGGTGTAGTTAGTGTTCTTGTGATACCTCAAACTAGAGGACTGATCCTTGACTTACCCCGATTAGATCAAATCCTCAATCTTGCTAGTGGTGGCAATAAGAACTTTAAAGATAGTAAGGTACAACATTTATAGATGAGTCTAGTATTAAGGGAGGAGATTCTTGACAATGATGTCAATTTGCTCAACTTCAAATGGATGATTCACCATTTGCTCTGCTTTTGCCCTCCACCTTGTAAGGAATGTGGTGAAGGATTCTCTTTAACCTTGTTTGGTTGTTTCTAGATCCCTTCGAGTGACATCCACTTCAACATTATAATGGTATTATTTGACAAATGTATATGTCATCCCAAGTATTCTTGTGATTTTGGTCAAGATCTAGTAACCATTTAACAGTGGCTCTAGTCAAGGACTATTGGAAGATCTAAGTAAGGAGCTCATCATCCACACTAAAGGGTCTTATAGCACCCTTATACATCTTAAGGTGAGTTTTGGGGCATATGGTGTCATTAAACTTGTCCATAAACAGCATCTTAAATTTTGGAGGAACCCATGCATTTGGAAAGATAGCTAAAGAGTTGACATCTATCATTAGCCTCAATTTCTTGATTATTCTCTCTGTGGCCTTAATTTTCTCAATCAATTTCTTAGCTTCAGGAAAGCTAGAGAAACCTCCACTTTGAAAAGGATTTACAGTGGGAGATGGAGTGGTTGCATTCAAGTCCACAGTAGGAGATGTAGGATTTTCAGGTGCTTTCCTATTATCGATGAGATTGATAATGGAAAGAGTAAAAATAAGGGCATGGCTAGTCTCGGCTTGGGTAGATGCAGGTTCAACCTGAGTAGGAGGGAGAGTGATAGTGGCATTGGTCATTTCTTTAACCTCATTGATGATCGACTAGTGTTAGGAGTTGATGGCATTGGTAAAGGTGGAAGACTAGGTATTGAGAGCATTGTTGAAAGTTTTTGGCTTAGGTCTTAAGGCTGGTAGTGAGTGTGGCTTGGAAAGTCTCCAATTGTTTCGCGAGGAGGTTGGTGAAAAAGATGCTCATCCTGTCTTGATTGAAAAGGGCTACATGTGTTAGCCATTAGTACCTTAAAAATAGAAAAGAGATAAAAAAAAAAAAAAAAAAAGGTAATAATACAAAATTATTGAAGGAAAAAAGGGAATAAATGTGAAGGTGTGTTAGGAAAAGGATTCCTTTCCACACCATTGGTCTCCAGGTTTAAAAGTTGACACGATGAGTATGTGAGGTTATGGACCATCGGTTTAAGATCTTTGAGGTGTTTGAGGGTTCACCTTGTTGAGCTTCTCATGTTATATGTGCATTATCATGACATGATGCATGCCGAAAAATATTTCATAAATATGCAAGAGTATCTATGATTACAGTACATAGAACCTAAGGTCAAAGGCTAGGGCAACTATATACACAAGGGTGAAAGGGTGATTTAGTTCAGGGTCCTCATCCCACTAGAGCATCAATATATCTAACCACATGTGAGGCAATGAGCCTCACATAGGTCCAACAGTATTGATTGCTCGTTACACCACTATTAATTGGGGATCAAAACACACGTAGTTCATTGTATAATTAAGTGGAGGGGTTTAGACGTTGATTAGATTAATTGATTTGATTTGAGTTTGAGAGGAAAAAGCTAATACCTTTACTTTTAGAGGGCAAACAGTTTTACTAGGCCAAAGTTCCATTTTACTAGGGACCAAGTGATTAGATTGATTGAGAGATTAATTAATTAATTAAAAATGATTAATTAACTAATTAATGTGATGAAATAGATTGATGGATTAATTAATTAATTAATTAATTAACTGAGTGATTAATTTTAATTAAAGAGAGTTTAGTTAATTAAAAAGACTAATTAACTTGGTTAGGGTTAGATAATTAATTAATTAAAAAGATTAATTAATTAATTAGAGAGTGAATGGAAAGAGAAGAAGAGAGGAATTTGAGGATAGCACTCTACTCAAATTCAAAGGGGGACCAAAAATAAATGAATGGGAGGTTTATTTATAAGTAAATGGGGTTGAGAGTAGTTTAGGAAGAGAAAATGTGAAAAGACCAAAAGGATGGGCTAAAAAGGGGTTAAAAATTAAGTTGAAAGGGGCAATTTGGTCATTTTTTGTGCAGGAGGCAGTACAAAAGACGCGGCTTTGAGTAGTATAGGGTGCAGATCCATATCAGCTGGCATAGATCCACTTCAGCTCTAAGCAGATTAGAGTAAGATGGCTATGCCAATGAGGCGCGGATTAGTGCAGGATTGACATGGCTCTAAGTGGTGCAGGCTTGGCTCGCATTTTGAGTTTTTTTGGGTCAGTTTTTGAAGGTTTTCGATCAATTTTTGGCAGTTTTAGAGTTCAAAAAAAAAATTATTGATCAGTGTCGATAGGCTTGAAATTAATTTTAGAGCACTTGAGCAGTCATTTTGAGGGGAAATCCAGTCAGTTTTAGTAAATTTATTGTTTGATGTTGCAGGTCTAGTCAATGTTGGAGAAGTGTTAGTATATAAAAATTAAGTATTCTTGTACTAATATGATTGAAAGCCCATTTTTTGCTCCAAGAGTCTGCAAGAGGCATTGTACCCTTAGCCCCTACTTGCTAATTAGCTAGCGGATTGTCGTACTAGCTCTGTGTAGCACATTAATCTTAGCAAGTGTCAAACTACGGTTGGATGATGAGGGTGTAAAAATTAAAGGTTCACAATAAGCTAAGGTTCCATTATTATCATAGCAAAGAGATACTTGTGATGTACTGGAGAAACTCTTAAATATTTCATAACTGCTGAATCCAAAACATTTTTTTATTTGCAACATCCCATGTAGCAAATTCAATTTATGTAATGAAGTTTGTAACAACAATTTGCTTAGAACTTTTCTAGCAAATTATTTCTTCATCATAGATAACAACAATCCTAATGATAGACTTTCTATCATTTATGTTGTAACATTCATCATTATCAAATCAAAATTAAATCTTAAATACTTCTTAAGTACTTTACAACAATTTTGATTATATTTCCAATAATTTAATCCTTGATAGGATTAGAATTTGTTAGTCATACTAACAGCATTCTCAATGTCCAGACAATTATACAACTATTGTATAATTTAGACTTCCTATAGTCATACTATAAGGAATTCATGTCAAACTTTTTTTAGGTATATAGGGAATCAACCCTCAAAAAGTGGATATCGAAATCATAGGAAATAATACTTTAGCATACTAAACTCTTCAACATCTTTTCCAAATATTCACTAAGACATGTCTAACATTCTCTTCAATCTATCTCCATATATATGAATTAATAAGAATGTACAATGTTTATCTCAAGTCTAAATGAAAAAAGTAATAGTTAAGCCATTCTAAAAATGCAAACATATTAATATGTTTACAAACCAATACATTATCCATGTACAAATTAAAAGTGAGGAGACTCCCACTATCCTTTTTCACATTAAGGACTCATCTTGCAATGATACAGCTCCTTAGGATTTTGCATACTTTGGAACTTTCTCAAAACTTCAACCTTTAGATTTATGCCATGATTATGTTTTCTTTTTTAGAGAAAGAAAACTAGTATTGACACCTATATGTCAAACTCATAATCATTACGCATTGCTATATCATATATAGCTATAATAGAATCATCTCATAATTTTCTTCATCATTAATGTACAACTTTTGTGCATTCATATAAAGAAAATTATATTTTTCTTAAGATTCAATATTTTCTATCTTATAATTTACTTTCATCATGAATATACAATTCTTGTGTATTCATATAAAGGAAATCATATCTTATAGAAAAATTAGATATTCTATTAAACCTTTAAGCAGCTTATAAGGATAAAATATTTAGTTAGTTGTTAGACTTTTCACAGGGTTGATCACATTTATTTTGATCATTTTGTTGAATATTATTAGATGACATTCACCCAATTATTCTATCTTCCCCAATATATCTTTTTCTAGAATAAACACTTTATCAGCTATATCATATATAGCTACAGTAGAATCATTTCATAATTTTCTTCATCATGAATGTACAACTTTTGTGTATTCATATAAAGGAGATCATATTTTTCTTGAGATTAGATATTTTACTATCTTATAATTTACTTTCATTATGAATATACAATTCTTGTGTATTCATATAAAGGAAATTATATCTTATAGAAAAATTAGATATTCTACTAAACCTTTTAACAGCTTATAAGGATAAAATATTTAGTTAGTTTTTAGACTTTTCACAGGGTTGATCAAATTTATTTTGATCATTTTGTTAGATAATATTATATGACATTCACCCAGTTATTCTATCTTTCTCAATATATCTTTTTCTTGAATAAACACTTTATCAAGAAATAATATCTTCGCCAACAACTCTTTGTTATGCAAAAGATAGAAATACTATCCTAAACCACCTTTATATAATCCAACAAAACATATCTTAATTAAAATTATTTTCCAATTGTCCAACTTCAACTTATCAACTAAGCTAGATATCTCAAATCTTAACATGAGTAAGAATTTTGATATCTATCCATATAATATCATATATGAGTTTGGATTAGATAAATTTTTGTATATGAGTTTGGATTAGATAAACTTTGGAGAAAATTATATTAAATTAAGAAAGTTTTGCTATTATTTATAAATTTCCAAAATGAAATAAACAAAACTTTTACAATTTATCATCTATTACGTCATATCGTATATGTTGTAATTTATTCTTTTGAGTATACCATCACATATAGTTTTCTATCACATGCCAACTTTAGAGATATGAGGGTTCTAGGACATGGGGAGACATAAGGTCACCCACGCCCATAAAACCTACTCATGCATATAATAACCTTGCCTAGGATCGTACTGAACCTCATACATTAACTTGATAAAATCTTTTATAAAGGAAAACCTTAAGTTGCCAAAGAGTAGTTAAATATACTTTAAACACAATTTGAAAATAAATGAACATTTTTAAGACTCCAAAATAAATCATCAAACGTATAGCTCCAAAATAAGACTCCCAAAATAAGAACTCTTGGAGTGTCTAGAGACTCATATATCATAGTAATAAAATTTGACAAGGAAATTTCCCAAGTGGAGTAGGTTGCTTGAGCGATCACCTTGCCTCCTCATAATGCTCACTTAAAACCATACAAGGAAAAAGGGGTGAGATAGATGATTTCAATGAGTAAATAATAAAATTTATAAAATAACATATATCCCTATATAAGGGTTCATGATTCATAAATCATGGTTTGCAAATGAGCAAGGTTCACATAAATCAACTTATAACTTGTAAACTCGTAAAGAGTGGCTGCTATTAGCTCATTCACTCAAAGGAAAGGTGGCATTATACCAAATTCCAACTCCCAACTTGTAACTTGTAAAGAGTCATGAAACTGATTAGGCTCTACAGCTAGAACTACCCCTTTTAACTGAGGTGGATACACTACCCCTATCCATCAAGTTAAGACCATGTGCACAGGTACTGATGATTAGCCGCATCGGTACGAGGATTTCTGCATAAAGGTTCATAGATACCATAGCTAGAGTTAATGACAATCACTTATAACAATAGTATTTAAGAATGCAATCACATATAACATAATAGCAATAGCAGTTTAACTTGTTAAACAAAAGATAAATAACAGTGTGGTTCCAGAAAGAAAGTAAGGTAAGGCAATAATTCACAAATATTCTTTATTATAATTAAATAATAAAAAATGGTTTTGGATCAATTATCCTTTGGCAACCCAAGCTTACAAAGAAATCATTTAGTCATAATTAAAAATAGAAAAGAACTTGAGTTTCAAGATATCAAAGATTCATATAACATGATAACTTATACTTGTAACTTAAACATAATGTTTACTCACATTGTGGTTCCTTTGCTCCTAGTACTTATAGCCCTTTTTGAACTTCTACTACTCCTAAAGCTCTAACATAATATTTAATTTAATACTTAGTATTTGTTTAACATCATGCTATCCTATCCCATAACTACCTCATGCACATATAACATTCACATACACTTAGAAGTGCACTCATTGCTTGCGCATGACATGTTGACTTTTAAAGTCTTGCATACTTTGCCTTTATAGGTCCACATGAAACACATAATAACTCATATCAAGACTTTTCTAAATTCAAACATACTACATCATGATCTTAATATCAATTCGATTTAACTTTCAACTTAGTATACTTAACACTTTTTTATATATGTCAACTTAACAAGTAACCTTTCAAGTATCATGCTCATTCCTTCTAACCAAGTCAACCATCAATCTCATAGTCCATTTAAGATCATTAATTTATTATTAACTCTTCACAAAACCTATTTCCCATATCACTTAATCATCTTCACATATTAACCATACATAGTAATAAGGTTAGGAAGTCTTAGGTATACCTAATCTTCTCTTGTCTAGAGTTATTCAATCAACATGAAATTAAATCATTTATTATTCATGTATACATGTCAATAATCATTAGAATGCATCATATGAAAATTATAAACATTGGGATTAAGTTCCCAATGTAGGCCAAATACACCCATCAAGGAAAACCTGAATTTTCTTACTTTTCACACTTTCTGCTCATTACAATAATATGCAAACACATGATTTAAACCAATATTTTTCATGTGAACATGTCAAAAATCATTTTATAATATTTATATATGAATTAGCACCTATATAAATATATATGCATGAAAATTTTCAATATTAGGTTCTAGGATGAAAACCATAATTCTTTCTTGTTTTTGATACTTTCCAATTATTACAATAATATTTAAACACATGATTTAAAATAATATTTTTCATGTAAACATGACAAAAATCATTTTAGAACATCAAAATATAAGAATTGCCAGCCATAGGTAACCCATATGCATGAAAATTCCAATTTTAAGATTTAGAGTGAAAATCATGAGTTCTCTTGCTTTTTGGTATTTTCTGATCATTACAGTAATATACAAAAATATGATTGAAATCAATATTTTTCATCTATACATAAAAAAAATCAGTTTAGAACACAAATATGTGATATGCATGAAATTTCAAATTTTGAGTTTTAGGGTTCACCTTTGGAGAATTCGCGTAGAGAGGGTTGTGTTTTTGGTGGGAAAATTGATTTCTCTTTCAAGAATTCACCTAGGCCAAATTTAATCAATATAAAATCTGTAAATTAACAGCCCAAAATAATTTCCTCATGGTTAGTTTCATAGAAATCAAATAATAAATTGAAAGAAGAGAAAAACTTACGAAACGATTGCGAAATCGCAAGGTTTAAAAGCACCTTGTGAATTTCAGTTGAGAGAATATATTTGAGAGAATTTTCTACTGGAAATATGATAGAAATAGAATGGTGGATGCTACTACTAGGGCTGGCCAAAATTTGCATATTATATTTAGGATTTTGGATAATTTCTATGTTTACCCTTAATGAGTTAGGTTATGAGTGTTTTGGTGTAGTAGGCTTTTGGGAAATTGGGCCTTTTATTTAATTTATGGGCTGATTATAGGTTATTAAAAATAAAATATTTTTCTTATTATTTTCCTTGAAATTCCCCAAAAAATCTTTTTTTAAAAATATTTTAAAATTGCTCATAAAAATTATTTTATGCTTAAAAATCATTTTGTGCATGAAAATTCAATTTATGTGAAATAAATTATTTTATGCTTGCGCATTTCATATAAATCACTTACTTCACCATAATAATTCATATCTTGCATATTTGAGCTAATCTAACATGCCACATACTCATCAATCACATAACATATGAATTTTTATAAAAAAATAGACTTAGCCATAATAACTCTAAATTCAAGTAATTGTCATAGAAACTCTTAGGGTGGGTGTGGGTTGTTATATTTTCCCAAAAAGAATTATGATTAAATGCCAATTTTATATTTAGATAATTTCTCAAAAATTGATAATTGAGTTCTCCCTATGTCACATCCCAATTTCAGAGATATGACGGTTTTAGAACATGGGGAAACATAAGGTCACCCACGCCCATAAAACCCACTCGTGCACATATAAACGCTGCCTAGGATTGTACCAAAATCTCATACATTAACTTAGTTTGACCATTAATAAAAAGAAAACCTTAATTTGCAAAAGAATAGTTTAAAAATACTTTAAATACAATCCATATGAAAAGAACATTTTAAAACTCCAAACAAATCATCAAACATAATGATCCAAAAATAAAATCCCCCAAACAAGAATTCCAAATGTCTAAAAGAGATCATCATATCATAGTACGGTAAATAATTAGGACAAGAAAATCCCCTAAGCGAAGTAGATGGCTTGAGCTATCACCTTGCCTCCTCATAATGCTCACTTGGAAACCACATAAGAAAAGGGGTGAGATAGATGATCTCAATGAGTAAACAATATAGCTTATATAATAACACATATCCCCTAGAAAGGGCTCATAACTCATTGATCATGATTAATAATTATGATTCAAAGTTTATGGTTCATTATTTGCAATTTAGCAAGGTTTGCAGAAATCACATTTATCACTAGTGAGTGAAGGCTGTTGCCATACTCACTCAAATACACTGAGGAGAGGTGGCATCAAATCAAATTCCAACTCTTATCAATGAAGAAGTGTGAACCTAATCAAGCCCCATGGCTAGAACCACCCCTTCTAGATGAGGTTGATACACTACCCCAATCCATTGGGTTAACACCATGTGCATAAGTGTGAACCCTTAAATTTGCACCTTTAGGATCTAATTGCAGCTTGACACTTGCTAAGATTCATGCGCTACGCATATGACAATCCCGCTAGCCTGTTAATGGGCAGGGGTTAAGGGGGCAGCGCTCTATTGAAAAATAAATTTCATGAAACTTGCTCCTTCATATGATTAGCACTCGATTATGAACCCATAGAATCAAGCTGAGCTTAAATCAAATAAAAAACGGGTGAGAATGGGCTGAAAAATGAACGGCGGTAGTCCACGGGCCCGCTGCGGTAACTCGCAGCTCACTACGTTTATCGCACTGCCTCTGTGGTTACTACAGAGGTCCCTATGGTAGCTAATTGGCTACTATAGCTGGCCCTGTAGTAATCGCAAAGGGCTCTATGGTTACCTCAGCCGACACCTTATTACCGCAGCGTGCCCCTTTCAAGATCCTACCCAGAAACTGTGAATTTTTAGCCCCAAACTCATCCTATAAATACCTTGTACCTCATAACAATAAAGACAGATAATTACATGCTTCTATACTCTCTCTAAAGCCTTCTAAACCCTATTTCTAAGCTTTCCAGTCATCAAAACCCTTTTCCTAAACCTCCAAATCTCTAAAATCTCATTCCAAAACCTCTTCCATCACATAAAACCCCATTCATAAGTTTCCTAATCATCTCAAAACCCCATTCACAACCCTCCTAATCATCTCAAGTTCTATTCTTAAGCTTCCTAATCAAGAAAAGGTTCAATTCAAGCCATTCCTTTTAAAGGGGATTCGTGGTTCTCAAGCAAAGTTGTTATCCAAGTACCTCTAAAAGAGTTCACGCTATTCAAGAGTCCTTCTTCCAAAAGGAGTGCTCGTGATCTCCTAAGGTTGAGGTGGAACTTAGATCTAGTGTTAAGTTTGCTCCCTACATTGCTCACTGATGGAAGCTAAAGGTAAAAGTTCTTTCCTTTCCCTTTTCAATTTCAATTGCAAGATCTAAATATGAAAAGATCTAATTTTTTTGCTAATTAAAATTTGACCTAATTGAAAAATCCCTAAGCCCTTTAAAATCAATCAAAATATGATTACAAAGGCAATGACTTAAAAAAACCCTCCTTCGTAAGAAGGAAGAACTGCATGGGGCTTGATTTCTATTCAAAGGGATATGCAGGCTTACCGTCTCTAAGGCATTCAACTCCGCTAAAATTAACAACTTTTTCTCTCTATCACTTTCTTCACATAGTTTAGGATTGAAATTACTTTTCTTAAATAAAAATCAAAATTTTAATTCTTTTTATTATAATTGTTTTAATATTCACTTCCTTATCTTAGTTGTTTAGATTATTTGGGGAATGTGTGCTTTTCCTAGAACCTATAAGGGCTAGAGGAAAGATTGCTTGATTTTGATATTTTGACTTGTAATAGTTTTAAGTAGTTTTTCCCTTACCATTTTTTACATCTTGTGATTATCATTATCTCATATTTGTCATGCATTGCATGAGTAATATTTGTTTCATACATCATATTATATCTATTCATACATACATAAAAACTTCTTTTTTTTTCAAAAGCTATTTCGTATCTAAGCCAAACTAAATTTTTTGTATTGTTTTAACCAAAACCTAGTCCCTAAACCCTCTTTAGTCATTCAAGGACTAGTGCTTTTCCTTGGGATAAATGGTATAATTTTGTAGTCAATCAAATTGGGTTTTTCCTTTAATTTTCCCAACTAAAGTAAACAAAATTAAAGTGACAACTACTTTTGCAAATTACACCTTACGAAATACAATTTTTCTAAACTCATAGCAAGTTCCAATCGTGATATTTCTCCCAAATGGAATTTTTGATTCCCTTTAGTGGATTGGACTAGATGCTCTAGCGAGGCCTCACAGTTGGCAACTCTATTGGGGACTCTAAAATCTTTTCTTAAAATAAAAGATGAAAGTGGACTACTCTTGGTAAAACAAAAAGTTTGGCTTTTTAGTACAAAGTAGCTTTTCATACATCACTATATTGGGCTCCTTGTCCAAAACCCTAGTTTCTTAGGAAAATAAAGGATAGAAAGTAAGATTGAGTGGGCAACCTTCCTTAGGTCTGCTTGCCGATAGTGAAATCATCCAGCCCATGATGTATATTCTAATCCTTTTAGAGGTGTAACGAGTATGCAAGTACCATTGGACCCACGCGAGCCTCCTTAATTCACATGTGGTTAGGTATATCGCATCTGTAGTGTGATGGGTTCCTTTCAAACCACCCTTGCTCTTTTATGTAATGACTCATAGAACCTTCCTTTAGGATTATATACACCATAATAATGGACTTGATATTTCATGAAAAATTTTCAATCATTCATTCATACATGTGTGCATAGATTGAGCCATGTGAAGAGTCTAAAACCTATTCAAACACCTTTACACCTAAAACCCATGGTTAAAACCCAAAACCCATGGTCTACCTAAACCCATGATCAAAACCCAAAATCTATGGTCCACCTAAACTCATGGTCAAATCCCAAAACTCATGGTTCACCTAAACCCATAGTCCGATCCTACCCAAACCCATGTTAAACTCATGGTAAAAATAAACCCATATATGGCACCCCCATCCAAATCCATAGTCCTTGTCTAAGTTAAACACTGACCTAGCTCTATTCTAGCTTCATCCTTCATAATTCTTATCCTAGCTGAACACTAATCTAGCTTTCATCTTTCACAATTGTTACCCAAGCTAAACATTGATCTAGCTTTACCCTCAACAATCCTTACCAAAGCTAAACACTAACCTAGCTTCACTCTTATCCTTAATCATTACCCAAACTAAATGCTGACTTGGTTTCATCTTTTACATTATTATCCAAACCCATGCTTCTGTCTAAACCCATGGTCCAGTCCACCATTGTCCAACAATCACTAAACCCATGGTCTACCCAACCTTCAAATCCATTGTACATCCATAACCCAATCGCACCCTCCATCCTTAAGCCCATACTAAACCATCCATAAATTGCAAATCCAATTACTTGAGGCTAAACTCTAAGCTAGCCTTCCTAACTAAACTTTGGTTCCTCAAAAACTAAAATCTGACCTAGCTACTCAAAGCTAAAAATCTGACCTAGCTACTTAAAAGCTAAAATTCAACCTAGCTACTCAAAGCTAAAATCTGACCTAGCGACCCAAAGTTAAAATCAGACCAAGCTCCCCTAGCTAAATACCTACCTAGCTAACATCACACACCTCTACCCTCTTTTTTTATTCATACATTGCCAACGTAGCCATAAGACACTGTCATTTATAAGCCCAACATCCTTGGCCTATTACTTTCAAAACCAATCTATTACCCTCAAATTGACAAATGCCTATAAGCCTACCCTAAGCCAAATACCTTTGGCTCAACACACTACCCTTGGCCCAACACACTACCTTAAGCCCAATACCTTTGGCCCCAGCATAATACCTTAAGCCCAATACCTTTGGCCCAATACACTATCTTAAGTCCAATACCTTTGGTTCAACCTGATACCTTAAGCTTGAGACCTTGACCTATGCAACATTAGGAAATCATTAAAAGCTCAAATGTAGTTAGCTTACAACATCAATGGGAGGCTTTTTCCTCAAAGTGTGCATGCCCATCTTATTACTTCTTTTCCAAGCACTTACCTTATTCTTTAACTTAGTTTTAAAGGTACCAATGGCAAGCCTGACTGACATGGAAGCTCTAACCAACCTACTCAAGAGGCAAGAAGAGAACCTTCAAGTTATTCTTATCTCTGCCCTAGACGCTCAACGAGCCAATTTCAATCAGTCTTTAGCTAGCCAATAATCCAATTTTAATAATGCCCTAATCCATCTTACTTCTACTTTCACTAATGCCTTGAGTTTCCAACACCAACTTATCATCAATGAAGTGAGAGGAATGTTGAACCAAGCTAAGCCCATCAATGCTACACCTACCATTGACATGACCTATAATTTTACATCTTCAATCTCAAACATCAATGCCATTCTAGCCTCAGCCATGCCATCAATCTTTGATACTAACCTTGCCTTTTCTTTGAATCCTTTTCAAAGCAAGGAAAACTCCACTTCTTCTGCTATCAAAAGACCTTTAAACCTCAATATTGATGCACTAGAGCAAACCCTTGCAATGGAAAAAGGGTGCAAAAAGAGCAATACCTCCACTCCCCTTGCCTCTACTAAATAGAAGGATATAGACACCTACACTCTCCTTGTTGATGTCGATCGAGAGAGTATAGAGGTAACTGGCATGACTAGTAGGCGACCCTTGAAATCTCAACGAAGGGCTTTCACACATTTGGGAGTTTCATTAGCAACGGTTTATAAAAAGGCTTTGAAGGCGAGAATGGTAAAACCCCTGGAACTAAGAATCCCTCCTAATCCCTTACCAAAGAGCTACCACCCCAATGAGTATTATGAATATCATCAAGGAGCGGGGCACCAAATTAATGCATGTAAAGCTTTGAAACATAGAATCCAGGATCTAATTGATAGTGGAGATATCATCCCCCTAAAGCAAGACCTAAGACCTTAATTCAACCCTGAGTAGCATAACATGAAGGAGTTTAAGCCTAGCTAATCTAACTTGTCTAAGGTTGAATTCCCAGTCTGATTCTGAGTTTGAGTCTAAGTCTGTCATTTTATTTTATTTTGTCAACCATATTAGTCCCTTTTTTTTGTTATTTTATAATAAAGTTTTCTTTTTAGTATTGCATCTATGTTTTCTTTTCATTATTTATGCATTAACTTTCTTATCTTCCTTGATTGAGTCTAACACGGATGAGCTTTTAAAAAAAAAATAAAAGAAGAAGAAGAAGAAAAGAAAAGAAAAGAAAAGAAAATGAAGAAAAAAGGGGTAAAGATTAAATCCACCACAATTAACATAGATCAAAATGTGTGGTGTCCTCATTTTCTCAAATTGATAAATGCTTCACAAGCTCCTAACCAAAAAAGGACCTCTCATCAAATAGTTGAAGCACAAGGAGCAAGTAAATGTAATTACCTATTACACAATTGGGTAATCAAATGATACACCTCAATAAGGGGCGATAAGTTCAAAGAAGACCTCTGTCAAATCCATAATTCAAAAATCAGAGCCTCTCGACACAGCAAATCATGGTGGAATGCTTTCTCATAAATTTCATTAATCCAAGCTCGCTAAGTTGAAAATCTAAAAGGGCATCTTAGGCAAAAGTTAGAGCTAAAAAGAGAGAGAGAGAGAGAGAAAGCTCATCCAAGTCACCTTCCCTCATGTCCAAAGTTGTTAAATTATCAATATGTCTGGTCTCATGTCTCCAAAGTCATCCTTCCTCATCAAAGACTCATTCTTTAAAGTTATGCTGTCTTTTATGCCCTTATCTTACAATAGGGCCATGACTTCTAGAATGTCATCATTTGTTGTCAGTCCATTCCATCACTTAGTTCAAAAAGTTAATACATATCTCCAATCCATCTCTCATTTGGGACCATGATCCCCAAGTTGTCTTCCTACGTTAGCCCTTTAGCCATTCCTAAGGGCTTTTTGTTTTAGCTAGTGCAGTCAATGTGTCATCAAGTCAAACTAATTAAGTGTCACTCCAAGAGTCTCTTCAATCTCAAACAACCAGAAAAGCTTGACTCGCTCTTTTCCATGATTTATGCTACAAAAAGCAAAACCATACAACCTCCATGATTTTTTTCAGAAGTTTCAGCCTACCTTCAAACCATTCCTGAACTTTTCCATCCCAAGCCTTATTTGCAAATCATACCACCATTTCAAGCTCAAGTCACGTACCACTATTTTTTTGGCACAATCTCATCATGGGTAGAACCAAAAATCCCAAGTCTCTCAAGACTCATCATCTTTGAATTTAGTTTCCTTGGCAAAACTAAAATTTGAGGCATATCTCCCAAAGCCTATCATCCTCAAGTTGATTAAGAAGGACTTGAACCAATCAAGGTCCATCTCATGCCTTTTTGGCAAATATCTCATGATCTTTGAAAGACTAAATTCGCAAAACAACATAATCCCTGAGAATCAAAGCCTCTTAAAGCCTGCAAACTATTTTGATGCAACCATATCTAAGGGCAAATCCTTATCCATGAGCCTATGGTATCCTTGTGACCAAAACCTATAGCACCATACCTAAGCCAAAGCCAAGCACCCTCATAGAAAACTATTCTCAACACGTAGAAGCCTTCACCTTGAAGCCTAAATTTAGAAGCCTTCACCATGAAGCCCAAAATTAAAAGCCTTCACCATGAAGCCCAAAACCAAAACCGTTGCCATAGAGCCCAAATCTAAAAGCCTTCACCTTGAAGATCAAATTTAGAAGCCTTCACCATGAAGCCCAAAACCAAAAGCTTTCACCATGAAGCCCAAAACCAAAAGTCGTCGCCATTGAGCACAAATTTAGAAGCCTTTGCCATAAAGCCCGAACCAAAAAGCCTTCGCCATGAAGCCCAAACCAAGAAGCCTTCACCATAAAATCCAAACCAAGAAACTTTCACCATAAAGCTCACTCCCAAAAAGCCTTCACCATGAAGCCCACTCCCAAAAGGCCTTTATTTATGAAGTCCATGATCTCCTCTGAGGCAAAATCTAACTGAGCCTTCTAAATTAATTGCCTAGCCTGACCTTTTCCTCTAAGCCAAGATTAGCCTCCTAGGTCTAGCATCCTAACATGATCTCTCTGACTAAGCCTTTCGAATGAACTCGCCAAAAGGCCATAACTTGATCGAGCATCTAATATGATCTCTTATAAAGCCAAACCAGACTGAGTTTCCAAGTGAACCTAGCCGAACCTAACTTAGCCTTCCAAACAAATCTCCTCTAAAGCCAAAACTAGAAGGCTATAACTGATTAAGCCAATTACTGGACCTAAGCTTCCCCAAAACTATACCTGACTTAAACCTTATCATCTCAAGGGACTTGACCCCCTTATTCAAGCTTTCCAATTTAGCCTTAAGCCAAACATTATTGCAACCCGAACACACCTAAACCCTACCCAACCTCTTCTAGCCATACTTGGTTTAACCTCCCAAAGTGATTGACTAACTAGTCTCATACCTGACATGCCTATTTCACCTCTAAGCTAGTCAATAGGCCAAAAAAAAAAACCAAACCGCTTTCCTTTATCATCCTAAAGTGGGGGCACCTCCTTTCCAAATATTCACCTTTCCAAAGTGGAGGCATCTTTCTCCTAGAAGCTCAGCACTCTCCTACCAAACTGACCCTTCATAGGTTCAAGGTGTCTAATCATTGCATAGTCAGATGCATTTCACAATAGAATAAGTTGTAAGTCAGACTTTTGAATCAAAATGGATCACCTCTTTCCCACCAGATAGGGTCATCATCATTCCTACCATATAAGAATATCATTTTTTAGCTCCCACCAGAAAGGACAACCTTAACATTCATACCTTAAATCTAAATTAGGTATCCCTTTTAATCATACCATCCTAGGATAGCCTTAGGATTCATACCTTAAATATGAATTAGGTATCCCTTTTAATTAGACCATCCTAGGATAGCCTTAGGATCCATACCTTAAATCTAAATTAGTTATCCCTTTTAATCATACTCATCATAGGATAGCCTTAGGATCCATACCTTAAATGTGAATTAGGTATCCCTTTTAATTAGACTCATCCTAGGATAGCCTTAGGATCCATACCTTAAATTTGAATTAGGTATCGCCTTTGACAAGACTCATCTTAGGACAGCCTTAAGATCCATACCTTAAATCTCAATTAGGTATCTCTTTTGATCAGGCTCATCCTAGGATAGCCTTAGGATTCATACCTTAAATCTGAATTAGGTATCCCCTTTGATTAGACTCATTCTAAGATAGCCTTAGGATTCATACCATAAATCTAAATTAGTTATCCCTTTTAATTAAACTCATTCTAGGATAGCCTTAGGATCCATACCTTAAATCTAAATCAGGTATCCCTTTTAATTAAACCATCCCAGGATAGCCTTAGGATTCATACCTTAAATCTAAAATAAATTTCTTGAAACTTGCACCTTCATATGATTAGCACTCGATTACGAACCCATAGAATCAAGCTTGGCTCAAATTGGATAAAAAACATGTGAGAATGGGCTGAAAAATGAACTATGGCAGCTTGCAGGCCCTGCGGTTACCACAGCCGCCTCTACAGTTACTATAGAGATCCCTATGGTAGCCAATTGGCTATCGTAGCCGGCCCTGTGATAACTGTAAAGGGTTCTGTAGTTACAGTAGCCAACACCTCAATTACTGTAGCGTGCCCTTTCAAAATCATACTCGAAAACTGTGAATTTTTAGCCCCAAACCCCTCCTATAAATACCTTGCACCTCATAATAACAAAGACAGACAATTACATGCTTCTATACTCTCTCTAAATCTTTCTAAACCCTATTTCTAAGCTTTCTAATTATCAAAACCCTATTCCTAAACCTCCAAATCTCTAAAATCTCATTCCAAAACCATTTCCATCACATAAAACCCCATTCATAAGTTTCCTAGTCATCCCAAAACCCCATCCACAAGCCTCCTAATCATCTCAAGTTCTATTCTTAAGCTTCCTAATCAAGAAAAGGTTTAATTCAAGCCATTCCTTTCAAAGGGGATTCATCGTTCTCAAGCAAAGGTGTTATCCAAGTCCCTCCAAAAGAGTTTATGCTATTCAAAAGTCCTTCTTCCAAAAAGAGTGCTCATAATATCCCGAGGCTAAGGTGGAACTTAGATCTGGTGCTAAGTTTGCTCCCTACGTTCCTCGGCAATGGAAGCCAAAGGTAAAAGTTCTTTCCATTCCCTTTTCAATTTCAATTGCAAGATCTAAATATGAAAAGATCTAATTTTTTTGCTAATTAAAATCTGACCTAATTGACAAATCCCTAAGCCCTTTAAAATCAATCAAAATATTATAACAAAGGCAATGACTTAAAAACTCCTCCTTCGTAAGAAGTGAGAACTGCGTGGGGTTTGATTCCCATTCAAAGGGATACGCAGGTCTCTAAGGCATTCAACTCCGCTAAAATTAACAACTTCTTCTCTCTATCACTTTCTTCACATAGTTTAGGATTGAAATTACTTTTCTTAAATAAAAATAAAAATTTTAATTCTTTTTATTATAATTGTTGTAATATTCTCTTTCTTATCTTAGTTGTTTAGATTATTTGGGGAATGTGTGCTTTTTCTTAAAACCTATAAGGGCTAGAGGAAAGATCTCTTGATTTTGATATTTTGACTTGTAATAGTCTTAAGTAGTTTTTCCCTTACCTTTTTTGCATCTTGTGATTATCATTATCTCATATTTGTCATGCATTGCACGAGTAATATTTGTTTCATACATCATATTATATTTGTTCATGCATACATAAAAACTTTTTTTTTTTCAAAAGCTATTTCATATTTAAGCCAAACTAAATTTTTTGTATTGTTTTAACCAAAACCTAGTCCCCGAACCCTCTTTCGTCATTTGAGGACTATTGCTTTTCCTTAGGATAAATGGTATAATTTTGGAGTCAATTAAATTGGGTTTTTTCTTTAATTTTCCCAACTAAAGTAAAGAAAATTAATGTGGCGACTCCTTTTGCAAATTACAACTTACAAAATACAATTTTTCTGAACTCATAGCAAGTTATAATCATGGTGTTTCTCCCAAATGGACATTTTTGATTCCCTTTAGTGAATCAGATCAGGTGCTCGAGCGAGGCCTCATAATAGGTTCCGATGATTTCTCGCATCGGCATGAGGATTTCTGCATAAAAGGGTTCATTGGTGCCATAGCTAGAGCTAATGGGAATCAATTACAATAATAACATTGAAGAATGCAATAACATATAACATAATAGCAATAGAAGTTTAGCTTATTGAACAAAAGATAAACAACAATGTGGTTCTAGAAAGAATATAAGGTAAGGCAACAATCACAAAGGTTTTTTCTTATCATTGAATAATAAAAAATAGTTTTGGACTAATTATCGTTTAACAACCCAAGCTTAACAAAGAACTCATATAATTATAATTGAAAATAGAAAGGAACTTGAGTTTTAAGAATCTCAAAGATTCACATATCATGATAACTTGTATTTGTAACATGAACATAATGTTTACTCACCTTGTGGTTCCTTTGCTCCTAATGCATGTAGCACTTGCACCTCTAGTAATCCTCAAGCTCTAACACAACATTATAATACAATACTTAGCATTTACTTTACATCATGTTATCATATCCCATAACTACCCCATACTCATATAACATTCACATACACTTGGAGTTACGCTTAGAAGTGTACTCATCACTTGCACATAACATGTTGACTTTTAAGTCTTGCACACTTGCCTTCTTAGGCTCGCATGAAATCTCATAACATTTCATTCCAAGACTTTGCTAAAGCCAAACATAATAAATCATAATCTTAATATCAATTCAATTCAACTTCCAACTTAGTATACTTAATACTTTCTATATATATCAACTTAACAAGTAAACCATAAAATAGTCCAACTTGTCTCCTTTGACCAAATCATACAATCAATCTCATAGTCAATTTAAGGTCATTAATTCATAATTAAATCATAGGCATAATTCACATGTCACTTAATCATGTACACATATTAATCAAACATAGTAGTCAGGGTTTGGAAAGCCTAGTGTAGACCAAACCTCTCTAGGCTTTGCTTAGAGTTATTCTTTCAACCATTATGCAATTAAATCATGTATCATCCATATACACATGTCAAAAATCATTAAAATATATCATACAAAAATTATAGGCCTTAAGATCAAAATTCCAAGGTAGGCTAAATGCACACACCATGGAAAATCATGAATTTTCTTGCTTTTTACACTTTCCAATCATTACAATAATATGAAAATGCATGATTTAAACTAATATTTTTCATCTAAGCATAATAAAAATTAATTTAGGACACAATTTTATAAATTGGCACCCCCCATTATTCATGTGCATGAAAATTTTAACTTTTAGGTTTTAAGGTTCACCTTTGATGGATTTATGAAGAAAGAAATGTGTTTATGGTTGGAAATCAGTTTCTCTTTCAAATAAAACACCTAGGCCAAATTCAACATGAAAAAAAATATTAAATATACTGCCCCATATGGACTTCTCATAATTAGTTTCATAAAAATCAAATAATATTTTGAAAGAAGAGAAAAACTTACGAAAACGATCACAAAATCACAAGGTTTGGAGGCACCTTATGAATTTCAATTAAAAGAGAATTTTTGAGAGAATTTTCTATAAAAATCTTATGGAAAAACATAATGGAGGCTGTCACACTATGGGGAGGCTGAATATTATGTGTAATTTAGGGTTTAGGGCATAAATTATAAGTTTACTATTAATAAGCTAGGTTAGGAGTGTTTTAGTGTGTTGGGCTTTTGGTGGGTTGAGCATTTAATCTAATTTATGGGCTGATTATAAATAATTAAAAATAAAATATTTTGCTTCTTATTTTCATTAAAATTCCCCAAAAAATATTTAATTAAAAATATTTTTAAAATGCTCATAAAAAATTATTTTATGCTTAAAAATCGCTTTGTGCATGAAAATTTACTTTATATGCAATAAATTAATTTATGCATATGTACTTCACATAAATCACTTATTTCACATTAGAAATTCATTTTTTTCATATTATAACTAATCTAACATGTCATATACTCATTAATTACATAGCACATGAATTTTCATGAAAGCGCACATTTTATTATAATAATTCTAAATTCAAGTAAATTATCACAAAAATCCTAGGGTGAGTATGGGTTATTATACCCCACTTCAACCAAATCAAAGGGTTATGATACTCTTTCTCTTTTTTATGAAACATCCTTAATATTTATTTTCCTTTTCATCTTGAATTTCTTGAACATTTCAAAGAATTCAAATGAACAATTCATTTTATTTACCTTTTCTTGAATGGGTCAATATTATATATTTAGGTAAATAAAATGAATTATGAAAAACTCCCACTAGCCATTTCACCAATGATATTGATGCATCTATATGTATAAATTCTAAAACTTCTTTGATTTCTATCCTTTATCTAACAAAAGGTGATCTAGCTATTTTTTCATCAAATACTAGACTTCTAAGTTGAACAAACTAATCTAAGAAATCATAATGATTTTAGATTAGAGTTCTTTATGGCATTATCATGAAAGAACTTGGAGTCGTTTTGTTATTATTAACTTAACAATAATACATTAAACATATATTCATACTCTTAAATTTATTACTACAATAAACCATGCAAACATTTTTCTTATAATGGAATTCACGATTCCTTGAAGTTACAGAATAATGTAGCTTAAGTATGAAATATATACATGATTTACAAAATATGACTTCTAAAACCATCATTAAGTACATACAAGACATACAAAATATGATTTCTAAAATCATCATGAAGTATCCTAAAAGCTCTTTAGAAACAGCACTTTGCCCCTTAGATCTTTTAAAATCACTTCATTTAATCTTCATACTTTTGTTGCTTACCTTGATCATGCATAAGGCACAGAAGCACCTATATCATGAATTCTAGTAACACATGAACTATATGAATCATTAGAATACAATAACAAGAGATAGATTTACTTTCACAAAGTTTATCCTTCTCTTTGTCCTTTTAGTATTCTCAATACTTGAACAATTACTTTTCTAATATTCACCACATTAATAATAGAAAATTTTTCTTTTGTCGATTAAATCATTATCCATAGACTTGTCCTTTGCAATTTCCCTTTCAGGATTTACAGTAGAAACTTTTTTTATTACCATAAAGTGCATTTTCCATCTAATGAAAATTTGGAATAAATTTGAAGAATTAAACTATTTGAAAATTATTATTCATCGAAACATCTAGACTCTCTAGTTGTTCGATGAATTTAATCATCATATGAAAATAATTTCCAAATTTAGTTTAATAAAAAAATTAATAAGAAATACAATAGGTTTCTCACAATTCAAATTCTTTGACAAAGATTACTAAATAGAAAATAGAAGAACAAGAAATTAAAGATGAAACATTTTCTTCTTTGATTTCTTTTCTCTAATTTCTTATTCTAGCTGAATGGTAGGAATAACAACAAGAAGGAAAAATATGGAGAAAACAAAAAAAAAATTAAAGTTATAAAGATCAAGAAGAAACACTTTCTTCTTTTCTTCCTTTATAATTTCTTTTCTTTCCTTTTTCTTTCTTTTCTTTTCCTTTTTCTTTTTTTATAATTTTCTTCATATTCAAATAAAATAATTGCCTCAATATCTCATATTGATCAATATATCTATACTCATCACAACTTTTGTAGATGATGCATAATTACTTAAGGTCTTGTCATGCTCATATGTTATTTTTGCAACTCTTAACTTATAAAACAATCATATAGCATCAATATCATCCAATATTTCATTTCCATTGCACTTAGAATGATATGTTCTTTTGGAGTAGTTTTTTCTTTAAAAGATCAAGAACAAATCAAATCGAATACATGCACTATGTACTTGAATGTAAGGACCATTTTATGGTTTTCAAACTAGTCCATAGATTTAGACCCTATGAGCCTAAAAGAATTAAATATATTTGCAGGTGGGTTTGTTAATTTCATATTATCAAAATGCATAACATAAGGAGATTAATAACTTGTATAGTTATATAGCTACCATAATGATTTGGTCTTTGATTAAAATGATAATCCTACCAATTTGGTGAATCCTATACTTCTAAATAAGAAAAGAAAATCCTATTGGGGTGGATTTCTAGCAGGTAATTATTGGAACTTTGATATCTAACAAGTGAACAACACTTGCTCATCACAACTCTCCTTCGATACACATTTTCATTATTCGCTTTTCTCACTAGTCAAGTCAAATCTATGAGACCAATAAGTATAATGATTTGAACATCATATGTCTCAAATACTCATTGTTGTTATTGACATACAATATATCCTATACTCGTAACATCACATGCTTCAATAACTTCAAAGAAAACATTCAAACCAAATATATCACCCCTATGTATCCATAACTAATGACATAAGTGTTTGAATTTTCTTGAATTATTGCTCCAATGGAGAACCATGACTCAATATTTTCTTTGGAAGATTTTTGGGCTTTATTGATTTAGTCTCACTTTGCACGTTATCCATTTTAAACTTACATCATATAAATTCATATATATCACATATATATTTCATAAAATGGATAATATACATATAGGTATGATCATGGATTCCATAGATCCACTTCTTAGCCATAAGGAAAGGATATGGGGTTTACATTAAACAAATTACAAGCATACAATTACAACATTTGCATCTTCATGGTCCCACTAGGCATCTTTATGGATTGAACCTCTTTTTGTTCATACATCTCCACATCTCCATATGTACATTAGTAACCTTGGCATTCCAAGGTAAGATTACAAAAACAAAAGAGCTTATAAGCTCAATGAAATTAATTACAACCTAAATAAGTTATTAACATTTAATTACATCCCATCAAATAATAAAATTAACTATTACAAGTCCATATAAGAAATTCATACATTATGGTTTCCTAATCCATGATAAACCATTCATGACTCTCAAATAATAACAAAACATATATATATACAACAATTGTATTTATAGATATGTTGTTGAATATTGGAACATTTCCAAAAATCCATTTTGAATAGCATATATTCATGGTTTCTATAACTTAAAATCATATTTTAAGTGATAGAAATTTATTTGATTGAAAAATAAATCCAAAATAATTTTGGAAAAAATAAAAATTGGTGCAAACATAGTGAAAATCACGACCTATCACGGCTGCGATACAAATTTTATGGGAGCAAAATTGGTATAATGGCCTCAATTTCTATAACCGACCTAACAACATTTCTTCCAATCCACAAGTTTGCGGGTGCGATATTAATATCATGGTCATGATATGCAAATCGCAGTCATGATTCTTGATTCACGGTCACTACTTCTATGTTTGAGAGCACAACATTTGTGCAACAACTTCTTTTCAACCAAATCAAAAACTCCAAAACAACACATACAATGGTTTTACATAGAAATTAAGTGGCTCTAATACCAATTGAAGGAATGGTGGATCCAATCGCAGTGGAAGTAAGGTAGTGGAGTGAAATTTTAAACATTTAAAAATCTCACTTCATCCAATTAGTTCCAAACATTCATTCAAGCAATTATATTACCTCTTTGAAGGTTACTTCTTTCTTTAATAAAGAGCTCCCCGAGTGTGAAGCCTCTAGATCATCTAAACTAGCTCACCTTCAAGTTTCCCTTTTGTTTCTTTGGTGTTCTAGAATCCCTCTCTTGATTGCCCAATTTTGATTCAAGATCTTCCTTAAAAACCTTTAAGAAGATAAGGTTTCTCTTTGATTGTTTTGGACTGAACTCATTTTTAAATTGCAAGAAATTATTCTTTAATAAAAAACAAAGAAAAAAATTTGAAGATCAAAAGAAAAATTGAAGAAAATTTTCCTTTATCTTTTCATTCAACTCTCTCAAATCTCTAATCTAATTGTTTCAAGTAAAAAATGATGTTCACTTATGTTGAAAAGATGAACAAAATGCATTATATACATCTTTTCTCCAAGACTTAACCCTTAAGTCTTCATAAAGACCCAAACACCCTTTTAACTCATCATTCAATGAAGAGACAAAGGTGAACTTTCCTTCTTCAAATGATGAAATGACCATTTTATCCTCTAAGGGTAAAATGGACATTTTCATTAGCCAAAAGATATAATTACAATTTTAATCTTAGTGAAAAATTCTCTAACCCCTAAACCCATCATATGGGCTTATGAATAGTGAATTTTCTCTAACTCCTAAATTGCCTCTTTTTCATATCACTTATGGGCTTAGGCCACTGTGAACCCTCAAATTTGCACTCTTGGGATCTGGCCGTAGCTTGACACTTGCTAAGATTAGTGCGCTACACAGAGCCAGTACGATGGTCATGCTAGCCGGTTAGAGGGCAGGGGTTAAGGGAGCACCGCTCCATTGGAGAAATAAATTTCCTAAAAATTGCACCTCCTAACAACTTTGACACACAATTACATACCTATATACTCTCTCTAAAGCTTTCTAAACCCTATTCCTAAGCCTCCCAATCATCAAATCCCTCTTTCTAAACCTCTTAATCTCCAAAATCCCATTCCAAAAGCTCCTCCATCACATAAAACCCTATTCATAAGCCTCTTAATCACCTCAAATCATATCTCTAAGCCTCCTAATCAAGAAAAGGTGCAATTCAAGTTCTTTTTTTCAAAGGGAATTTATGGTACTCAAGCAAGGTGATTCAAAGTCCTTCTTCCAAAAGAGTTCAAGAGTTCATCTTCCAAAAGGAGTGGTCATGCTATCCCTAAGGCAAAGTAAAACTTAGATTCGATGCCAAGCTCATTTCCTATGTTCCTCGCCGCCAAAGCCTAAGGTAAAAGTTCTCTCTCTTTTCCTTTTCAATTCCAATTTCAAGATCCAAATCTGAACATATTTAAATTTTGTTAATTAAAATTTGACCTAATTAACAAATCCCTAAGCCCTTAAAATCAATAAAAACATGATAACAAAGGCAATAACTTAAAAACCCCTCTTTCGCAAGAAGGAAGAATTGCATGGGGTTTGATTCCCATTCAAAGGGATATGCAAGCATGCTGTTACATCCTAATTTAGAGGTATGATAGTCTTAAAACATGGGGAGACATAAGATCATACACGCCCCTAGAACCCACTCATGCATATATAAGCACTGCTTAGGATCATACCAAAACCTCATACATTAACTTAGATATCTAATAAATAAAGAAAACTTTAACTAGCGGAAGAATAACTTTAAAACACTTTAAATGCAATCTATAAGACAAGAACATTTAAGACTCCAAATAAACTATTAATGAATAATATTCCAAAAATAAAACTCCCGGAGCATCTAAGAAGGACTCTTCATATCATAATATGATAGTAGATTTGGATAAGGAAATCCCCCAAGGGGAGTAGATTTGCTTCAGCTATGACCTTGCCTCCTCATAATGCTCACCTAAAACTACATAAGGAAAAAGGGGTGAGATAGATGATCTCAATGAGTAAATAATACAACTTAAACAATAACACATATCCCTTTTATAAGGGTTCAAAATTTATAATTCATAATTCATGGTTTGCAATTTAGCAATGATCATAGAAATCAACTTGTAACTTATAACTTGTAAAGTGATGGCTATTACCTTATTCACTCAAGGGAGAGGTGGCATCATACCAAATTCCAACTCCCAACTTATAACTTATAAAGAAGCATGAAACTAATTAGGCTCCATAACTAGAACTGCCTCTTCTAGCTGAGGTGGATATACTACCCCTATCTATCGGGTTAAGACCATATGCACAGGTTCCCATAATTTCTCATATCGGCATGAGGATTTCTATATAAAAGGTTCATAGGTATCATAGCTAGAGCTAATGGTAATCACTTGTAACAATATTATTGAAGAATGTAATCACATATAACATAATAGTAATAGAAGTTTAGCTTATTGAATAATAGATAAATAACAGTGTGGTTCCAGAAAGAAAGTAAGGTAAGGCA
The DNA here is from genome assembly GCA_947687605.1 of Reutealis trisperma. NCBI lineage: Eukaryota > Viridiplantae > Streptophyta > Magnoliopsida > Malpighiales > Euphorbiaceae > Reutealis > Reutealis trisperma. The sequence continues at coordinate 768,860 of CANTUT010000563.1, forward strand.
ACAATCACAAAAGTACTTTCTTATCATTAAATAAATAATAGTAGTTTCAAAATAATTATCCTTGAGCAACCCAAGCTTAACAAGAAATCACATAGTTATAATTGAAAATAGAAAGGAACTTGGGTTTCAAAAATCTCAAAGGTTCACATAACATGATAACTTGTACTTGTAACATGAACATAATGTTTACTAACCTTGTGGTTCCTTAGCTCTTAGTGCTTGTAGCCCTTGAACTTCTAATAATCCTCAAGCTTTAACATACATTACAATTCAATACTTAGCATTTGCTTAACATTATGTTATTCGATCCCATGACTATCCCATGCACATATAATATTCACATATACTTGGAGTTGCACTTAGAAATGCACTCATCACTTGCACATAACATATTGACTTTTTGGTCTTGCATACTTAGCCTTCTTAGGCTCATATGAAAACACATAATAACTCATACCAAGACTTTTCTATAGTCAAACATAATATATCGTGATCTTAATATCAATTCAATTTAATATCTAACTTAGTACACTTAATACCTTCCATATATATCAACTTAACAAGTAAACCTTAAAAGAGTCCTACTTGTCTCCTTTGACCAAATCATATAATCAATCTAATAGTCAATTTAAGGTCATTAATTCACCATTAACACATTATAAGGCCTAATTTACATGTCACTTAATCATATATACATATCAAGTAAACATGGTAGTTAGGGTTTGAAAACCCTAGTGTAGGCCAAACATCCTAAGGCTTTGTCTAAAGTTACTCCTTCAACCAACATACATTGAAATTATGTTTCATTCATATACACATGTCAAAAATCATTAAAATCTATCATACAAAAATTAGAGGCATTGGGATCAAAATCCCAAGGTAGGCCGAATGCACATAATCATGAAAAACATGGATTTTCATGGTTTTTTGCACTTTCCGTTCATTTCAGTAATATACAAAAACATTATTTAAACCAAATATTTTTCATCTAAACATAACAAAAATCATTTTAGAACACCATAATCTATAAATCAGCATCGCTTTTGCTTATATGCATGAAAATTCTAACTTTTAGGTTTTAGGATGGAAACCATGGATTTTCTTACTTTTTGTACTTTCCGATCATTACAGTAATATGTAAAAACGTGTTTTAAACCATTATTTTTCACCTAAACATAACAAAATTTAGTTTAGAGTACACCAACATACAAATCAACACCCCCCCCCCCTTCATACAAATGCATGGAAATTCCAACTTTTAGGTTTTTTGGTTCACCTTTGGTGGATATGCGAAGAAAGAGTTGTGTTTACAAATGAAAATCAATTTCTCCATCAAGTAAAACAACTAGGCCAAATTTAGCATCAAGAAAAATAGTAAATATACAGCCCCATATGGATTTCTCATGGTTAGTTTCATAAAAATCAAATAGTAGATTGAAAGAAGAGAAAAACTTACAAAAACAATCACAAAATCGCAAGGTTTGAAAGCACTTTGTGAATTTCGGTTAAGAGAGAGTTTTTGAGAGAGTTTTCTGCAAAAATCTGATGGAAATAGAATGGAGGCTACCAAAAGGGTGGGGTGTTTGAACATTACGTTAGAATTAGGGTTATGGTGTAAAATTACAAGTTTGCCTTTAATGAGCTAAGTTAGGAGTGTTTTGGTATGTTGGGTTTTGGTGAATTGAGCCTTTTAATTTTATTTATGGGCTATTCATAAATAGTTCAAAATAAAATATTTTTCTTATTATTTTCACTAAAATCCCACCAAAAATATTTATTTAAAAATACTCATAAAAATTATATTATGCTTAAAAATCTCTTTGTAAATGAAAATTCACTTTGCATGCAATAAATTAATTTATGCATATATACTTCACATAAATCACTTATTTCACATTAATAATTTATATTATGCATATTAGAACTAATATATAATTTATATTATGCATATTAAAACTAATCTAACATACCACATACTCATCAATCACATAACACATGAATTTTTATGAAGGCACACAGTTTGTCATAATAGCTCTAAATTCAAGTAAACTGTCACGAAAATCCTAGAGTGATATGGATTGTTACACTTGCTATCTCTAAGGCATCAACTTGAAGGAATGATGGAGCCAAATGCAGTGCAAGGAAAATGGTGAGGTGAAATTTCAAACATTTTAAAATTTCACTTCACACATTTTGGTTCAAAATTCATTCAAGAAATCAATTAATTTGTGTGTAAAACACATATGCATATAAAGAAGAAGGAAGAGTAATCATATTACCTCTTGTAGGTTCCTTCATTCTTTATCAAAGAGCTTCCCATGTGTGAAGCCTCTAAATCATCCACACCTAGCTCACCTCCAAGTTTCCTCTTGATTTCTTTGGCCTTTTTGAATCCTCTCTTGGATGCCCAATTTAATTCAAGATTTCCCTCAAAAATCATTTAGGAATTTAAGGTTTCTTTTTGGTTTGTTTTGGACTAAACACATTTTTAATTTGCAAGTATTTATTCTTTCATAAAAAACAAAGAAGAGAATTGAAGATTAAAAGAAAAATTGAAAAAACACTTTCTTCATTTTTCTCTCTTAACTTCTCTCTCTAAGCTTCTCCATATATGAGAAAATGATGTTCATCCTCTTTGCAACATAAAAACTCAAGGTTTTTATATGTTTCCAAGACTTAACTCTTAAGTCTTCACAAAGAATATAATATCCTTTTACATTCTTCTAGCTCACCATTTTGTGAAGGGGCAAAATTGACTTTGCTTCCTCAAATGGTGAAATGACCATTATATCCTTTAGGGGTAAAATGGACATTTCCATTAGCCAAAAGATGTAATTATAATTTTAACCTTAGTAGAAAATTCTCTAACTCCTAAACCCATCATATGGGCTTGTGAATAGTAAATTTTCTCTAACCCTTAAATTGCCTCTTAACCATATCACATATGGGCTTAGGCCACATCTCATATGTTAAGGGTCTTTATTAAGCTTAAAATTAAGTCTTTGATTTAGTCCAAATCAATTTTCAATTTAATCTTTCTCATTTGCATCATATACAAATAAAGATTTAATTAAATTAAAACCTTTCATAGATTAAACATCAGGATATGCTAGGGTCCTTGTAAATTTAGTTACATGTTTAATCATTTTATCACTAATTAATTAATTAAGCACTTTAATTAGTTATTATGGTAAACCTTTTACACTTTGAAGGTGATCACTATTTGGTGTGTGACTTTCTAGGTTCATGTCTAATTAGCAATGAGAATGAGAAAACATTTTTTTCTACTAATGTGAAATCCCCACTTCACACTTAGTCCCATAAGTCATGAGGGACAGCTAGCATTCCATGTCATGACTACCTAATTAGAAATGAATGTTTATAGTTGAGAACTTTAAACATCACATGGACCATCAATCATAAATCATCATGCACTAGAATCCCTTCATTAAAGATCCCAATCTCAACTAGGGTAATGGTTTATATCAAACCCTAATGAGCCTCGATTCTATGTCCTTATCTCAATTCTAATACTTGATGATATTACATTCCTACTAGAAACTCTTTCTAGTGAATCTGTCTGTCCTGGCCAAGTGCTTTAGTTATCAAGAATAACCAGATAACATAGGATCTTAACCTCGTTTACTCGAGTTAATGATTTCTATCTCGGTGATCACTTACCTCCATACATAACAAATTAGAACCATCACATGTCATATATTCGTACATGAATAGTACATCTATGTAAGCAATAATAAATTCTAACCACCTATGAATGAGATATAGTATCCCTCAAGTCAAAGGATTATATGCACTATTATGACTTAGATGATAAATAATTGACAAGTAATAAAATCCCATATTATTATCATGTAACGTCACAATTTGACTATTCATCCTATGAATATCCACATGTTTGTATCGACATCACATGTCAAGCAGTATGAGACTCACTGCCTCTATAATCATCTGTATCACATATTGATTATAGAAAACAAACAGAGTTGATGGTCTTCCAAAATTAATGATGCCTAGTCATTAATCTTATGATCATGAACATATTTAAAATATTTGTACAAGAGTGATCTATCTGCCATATTCTCAACACTTGAGAATAGATCCTCTTACAAATACTTAATGACTATATTCAATAATATGAAAGCCTTTTCACATTATGAATATATTATTGTGCCATTGGGAATTAAAATCTACTATTACATAACTATTATATGGCTCTTAGAGCACATGCTGCTATCACAACTCCTCTAAAATTAACAACTTCTTCTCTCTATTACCTTCTTCACATATTTTAGGATCGAAATTGTTTTTCTTAAATAAAAGTCAAAATTTTAGTTCATTTTATTACAATTGTTTTATTACTTTTTCTTACTTTAGTTGTTTAGTTTATATTTGTGGAATATGTGTTTTTCCTAGAACTCATAAGTGCTAGAGGAAAGATCTCCTGATTTTGATATTTTTACTTATAATAATTTTAAGTAGTTTTCAATTATTATTCACATTTTGTAATTGTCATTATTTAACATTTGCCATGCATTGCATGAATAATATTTGTTTCATGCATCATATTACATTCGTTTATGCATACATAAAATCTTCTTTTTACGTAAGCTATTTTGTATTTAAGCCAAATTAATTTTTTGGTGTTGTTTTAGCTAAAACCTAGTCCCCGAGCTCTCTTTTGTCATTTGAGGACTAGTGCTTTTCCTTAAGATAAATGGTATAATTTTAGAGTCAATTAAATTGGGTTTTTCCTTTAATTTTTCCAACTAAAATAAACAAAATTAAAGTGGCAACTCTTTTTGCAAATTATAATTTACAAAATACAATTTTCTAAACTCATAACGGGTTCTAATCGTGATATTTCTCCCAAAGAGCATTTTTATTCTTGTTAGCAGATCAGGATGATGCTCGGGCGAGGCTTTATAAGTGGCAACTCCACTGGGGACTCCAAAATCTTTTTTAGAATAAAAGATGAAAGTGGACTACTCTTGCTAAAACAAAAAGTTTGGCTTTTTAGAACAAAATAGCTTTTCATGTATCACTACATTGGGCTTCTTGTCCAAAACCCTAGTGTGAACCCTTTATTTTGCACTTCCAAATGATCAAAATTTGATCACGAACGCATAGAATCAAATTGGGCTCAAATCGAATAAAAGATGGAGAAGAACGGGCTGAAAAATGAACTGTGGCAGCCCGCAAGCCCACTACGGTAACTCACAACCATCTCTGCAGTTACCACAGAGGTCCCTATGGTAGCCAATGGGCTACTGCAGCAGGCCTTACAGTAACCACAAAGGGCTTTGTGGTTACCGTAGTCGACACCTCAGTTACCGCAGCGTGCCCCTTTTAAAATCCTACCCAGAAACTGTGAATTTTTAGCCCCAAACTCCTCCTATAAATATCTTGCACCTCATAACAACTAAAACACATAATTATATGCTTTTGTACTCTCTCTAAAGCTTTCTAAACCCTATTCCTAAGCTCTGTAATCATCAAAACCCTTTCTAACTTTCCAAATCTCTAAAACCACATTCCAAAACCTCCTCCATCACATAAAATCTTATTCATAAGCTTTCCAATCATCTTAAAACCCCATTCATAAGCTTCCTAATCACCCCAAACCTTATCTCTAAGCTTCTTAATCAAGAAAAGGTGCAACTCAAGTTACTTCTTTCAAAAGGAAATTCGTGGTATTCAAGCAAAAGGTTATCCTAAGTCTTTCCTTCAAGAAAAGAATTTGAGCTATTCAAGGGTCCTTCTAAAAGGAGTGCTCATGATATTTCTAGGCCATGGTGGAACTTAGATCTAGTGCCAACCTCGCTCCCTACGTTCCTCATCGATAGAAGCCAAAGGTAAAAGTTATTTCCTTTTCCTTTTTAAATTCAGTTTCAAGATCTAAATCTAAAAAGATCTAATTTTTGCTAATTAAAATCTGACCTAATTAATAAATCCCTCAAGCCTTTTAAAATCAATCAAAACATGATAACAAAGGCAATGACTTAAAAAACCCCTCCTTCACAAGAAGAAAAAATTGTGTGGGGTTTAATTCCCATTCAAAGTGATACGCAGACTTGTCGTCTCTAAGGCATTCAACTCTGCTAAAATTAACAACTTCTTCTCTCTATCACCTTCTTCACATAGTCTAGGATCAAAATTGTTTTTCTTAAATAAAAGTTGAAACTTAAGTTCTTTTTATTATTTTTTATTTGGTTAGATTATATTTAAGGAGTGTGTGCTTTTCCTAGAACCCATAAGGGCTAGAGGAAGGATCCCCTATTTTAGCATTTTGCCTTGTAATAATTTTAAGTAGTTTTTCCTTCACTTTTTACATCTTGTGATTATCATTATCTCATATTTATCATGTATTGCACAAGTAATATTTGTTTCATACATCATATTATATCTGCTCATGCATGCATAAAAACTTCTTTTTTTACAAAAGCTATTTCGTATTTAAGCCAAACTAAACTTTTTGTATTGTTTTAGCCAAAACCTAGTCCCTGAACCCTCTTTGGTCATTCGAGGATTAGTGCTTTTCCTTGGGATAAATGGTGTAATTTTTGTAACAACCCACATCTACGTTAGGAATTTTAGTGACAAATTATTTAAATTTAGGCTTATTATGATAAATTATGTGACTGTATAAAAATTCATATGTGACGTGATTTATGAGTTTAGGGCATATTAAATTAATTTTAATATGCCTAATATGAATTATTATTATGAAATAAATGATTTGAATAAAATGCATTAGCATGAAATAATTTAGTTTTCGTAAAATAAATTTTCACGTAAAAAGGCGATATTTTAAGCATAAAATAATTTTATGAGTATTTTTAAAATATTTTTAAATAGATGTTTTTTGGGAAAATTTTAATGAAAATAATAAGAAAAATATTGTATTTTTAATTATCTATAATCATCCCTAAATTAATTAAAAAGCCCAAATACCCAAAAGCCTACTACACAAAAACACTCCTAACCTAGCTCATTAAGGGCAAACTTGAAAATTGTACCCCAAACCCTAATATATAAGAAAATTTTCAGCCCCCATCAGTTTAGACTGCAGCCACACTCTGTTATTCCAGTATTTTCACAGAAAAATTCTCCCAAAATAATTCTCTTTACCGAAATTAAGAAAACTCCTTTCAATTTCGCAATTTCTTTACCATAATCATAAGTTTTTCTTCTCTTCTGATTTCTAAACTGATATCTATAAAATAAATTATGGAAAAATTATTTTGAACTGTTTGATTACTGATTTTTGCAGATTTAATTCTGTTTGAGTGAGTTTTTGGGAGAGAAAATCTATTTTCTACCGAAAACACGATTCTTTCTGTGAGATTTCTCCAAAGGTGAATTCTATAACTTAAAATCACAATTTTTATGCATAAACATCATAAGGGGGGGCGATTTGTGCATGGTTGTATTCTAAACTAATTTTTAATTTGTTTTGATGAAAAATATTGGATTAAATAATATTTCTGCGATGACCGAAAAGTTTCGAAAAACAAAGGAATTCAAGGTTTTCGTGTTAGAACTTGGAATTTAGAAAATTTTATTCTTGCATGGTCATATGGCTATCGATTTGTATGAATAAGTATTCTAATATGATATTTGTTTTGTTTAGATGAAAAACAATGATTTGAATCATGTGTCTGTTTATCGCTAAAATGAACAAAATGCGCGGAAAGTGCGGAAACTCATGATTTTTCACCTAAACCTTTGGACTTGGAATTTTTTTATATAAACCCTATCTATGGCTGCCGATTCATGAAGGGATGTGTTCTAAATTGATATTTTCTATGATTGAATGAAAAATAATAGTTTAAACAACTTGTTTATATATTTCTGAAATGATTGGAAAATACCAAAAACAAGAAAACTCATGGTTTTGTGCTCTATATGCCAAAAGTTGAATTTTTGTGTATAAATAACACCAATAGTGGCTGATTCTTATGAATTTATATTCTAAAATGATTTTTGTTATGTTTACATGAAAAATCTTGGTTCAAACCATGTTTTTACATATTTATAAAATAGATAAAAAGTACGAAAAGAAGAAGAATTTGGTTTTTACCTTGATGATGCATTCGGCCTACATGAACATTTTTGTCCCAATGTTTATAAATTTTATGTGATGTATTTTGATGATCATTGACTTGTATGGATGTATAATAAATGATAAAATTTCATGTTAGTGGAAGGTATGATCCTAGATGAGCTTAAATGCATTATGGTATACTTAAGGTATCTTAATATTATATTGTGATTAGAATGCAAATGTGGTTGAGAAATATGGAACTAGATGTTATAATGAATTGATGATGAACATATGGTTATGAGTTAATGAAGTGAAAGGGATCATAAGAGTTAAGCATGACGCTTGAAGGGTTAATTGTCAAGTTGACATGTATGGAAGTGTAAAGTGAACTAAGATAATTGTCAAAGTGAATTGATATTGAGGTAATAATATTATGATGACCTTAAAAAGGTATTGATATGATTATAATGTGTTGTCATGAGAGCCTATAAGGCCTAAGTATGCAAGACTTCTAAGTCAACATGCTATGTGCAAGTGATGAGTACACCTATGTATGGACTCTAAGTGTATGTGTATGCTATATGTACATGGGTAGTTATGGGATAGGAGCATCATGAGTAAATAAATACTAAGTATTAAATAAAATATTATGTTAGAAATTGAGGAGCTTTAGACGTGCAAAAGGGACTACATGTACTAGGAGCAAAGGAACCCTAAGGTGAGTAAACACTATGTTCATGTTATAAGTGCAAGTAACATATTGTTATGTTACAAATGTGTGAAAACATGCTATGTGAGCCTTTGTGATCCTTGAAACCCAAGTTCTTTCCATTTTTCAATATTATTATATGATTTTTGTGACAAGCTTGGGTTGCCAAAGGACATTTGGTCCAAAACCATTTTGGTTATCCAATGAGAATTTCTTGTGATTAACACCTTAACTTATATTCTTTTTGGAACTACACTATCATTGTATCTTTTGCTTGAAAGCTAAACCAATATTATTATTGGAATACATGTTATTGTTGCCTTATGTGATATTGTTAATTGTGTTTACCATTAGCTCTAGCTATGGTACCTTTTACCCTTTATGTAGAATCCTCGTGCCGATACGAGTAATCATCGAAACCTGTGCACATGGTCTTAACCCGATGGATAGGGGTAGTGTATCCACCTAAGCTAGAAAGGGGCGGTTCTAGCCGTGGGACCTGATCAGCTTCACGCCTTCTATGTGATAGGAGTTGGAATTTGGTATAAGGCCACCTCTCCTCAATGTGTTCAAGTGATAGAGCAATAGCCTTCACTCACTATGTGTTATAAGTGTGATTTCTACAAACTTGCCAAATTGAACCTTTGCTAAATTGCAACCTGATTCATGAATTATAAATCATGAACTATGTGTATAAGCTATGTGTTTCCTTTCAAAGGAATATGTGATAATGTATGTGCCTTTTCATTTACTCATTGAGATCATCTATCTCACCCCTTTTTCTTTGTGTGGTTCCAGGTGAGCAAATGTGAGGAGGCAAGGTGATGGCTCAAGCATTCTACTTCGCTTGGGGAATTCCTTATCTTAGTTATCAATAATACAATTTTTATGAAGTTTTGTCCTTAGATGCTCCGGGAATGTTGATTGATACTTATCGAGATATATTATTTTCTTATGGATTTTATATGTAATGATTATTTTAAGCCTTTTGCAATTTATGGTATTCATCTAAATGATTTTAATGAGTTAATGAAAGAGGTTTGGTAAGATCCTAGGCATGATTTGTTATATGTAAGTGGGTTCTATGGGCGTGGATGACCTTATGTCTCCCCATGTTCTAGGACCATCATATCTCTAAGGTTGGGATGTGACAATTTTGGAGTCAATTAAATTGGGTTTTTTCTTTAATTTTTCCAACTAAAATAAAATAAATTAAAGCTGTGACTCCTTCTGCTTATAAAAATTCAATTTTCTGAACTCATAGCGAGTTCCAATCGTGATGTTTCTCCCAAATGGGCATTTTTTATTCCTTATAGCAGATCAGACCGGGTGCTCGAGCGAGGCCTCACAATTGGACTCCACTAGGGACTTTAAAATCTTTTTCAAATAAAGGATAAAGTGGACTACTCTTGGTAAAGCAAAAGTTTGGCTTTTATTACAAAATGGCTTTTTTCATGCATCACTATATTGGGCTCCTTATCGAAAACACTAGTTTCTTTGGAAAACAAAGGATAGAAAGTAACATCGAGTGGGCAACCTTCCTTAGTTCTGCTTGCCAATAGTGAAATAATCTAGCCCATGATGTATTCTCTAATCCTTTTAGAGGTGTAACCAGTATGCACGTATCGTTGGATCCACGCGAGGCTCCTTGACTCACATGTGGTTAGGTATATCACATCTCTAGTGTGATGGGTTCCTTTCAAACTACCCTTACCCTTTCGTGTAATGACTCATATAACCTTTGTTTAAGATTGTATGTACTATAATGCCAAACTTGGTATGTCATTGTCATGAAACCTTTTTCATTCATGCATACACACATACATGCACCATGTAAGAATCCTACTAAAGTGGAAAATCTAAAAACCACCTAAACACTACTAGTCCCTATTCGAACCCATGTCAAATTCCTAAACCCATGTCTACCTAGGGTACCTTCATCCTCATCTTACTGCTGTGATTAGGATTTCATGATCTCACCTTGTCCTTATCTTCATCAAAGCTAAAAACTGACCTAGCTTCATCTTTTTCATCCAAAGGTTCAAGAGATGTCAACCAGATTAGGGAAAGAAGTTGCTGCTACTGATGAAATTGATGACTTAATTAATAGGCTCTTTGCCAAGTTCACCGAACAACAAGAGGAAATGTTTAAAAGGCAAAAGGCTCATTTCCAAGACTTACTTCAAAATCAAAGGAGGATTACTATGGAAGATGTCCAAGAAATGATGGGTCGGACCACCATAAACCAGAATTTGACTAATCCGGACTTAGTGAATCCGAAACCCACCTCATATCCTATTTTTGGGTATGCTTCCAAATCTGACCTAAAAGACAAGGAAAAGGCCATAGTTGAAACCATTCCATCACCATCTATTCTAAAAAACAACCCACTTTTTCAACCAATGCCCATTGACCCGCTAGTCTACACCACCACATCCATCCCCCCCCCCCCAACTGATCCTTGCTAAGGGAAAGAAATTAACCCCGAGCTAAAGATATTCATGGACAAAATTGAAGTTATGGAAAAGATGCTTAAGAACTTAAAGAAAAGGGAAGACATGGTTGACACAAGCTCTCTCAGTCTGTTTCCTAATACAAGGGTACCTCCAAATTCAAAATGTTGAATATTGATAAATTTGATGAAACTACCTACCCTAAAACCCATCTTAAAGTATATGTGGGGGCCATGCACCTTTTAGGAGTGGAAAATGAATTCCTTGCTCAATTGTTCCAACAATCTTTGACTGGTACAGCTGTGAAGTGGTTTGTAGACTTGGATGTGTCTAAAAAATGAACCTGGGATGACATTTGCAATATTTTTGTCCAACAGTATCACTATAACATTGAGGTCGATGTAACAAGAAGAGACCTTAAGACTACCAAACAGTATGCAAAAGAATCCTTCTCTTCGTTCCTTACGAGGTGGAGGAAAAAGGCTTCCCAAATGGTAAACCAACCTCCCGAGCATGAACAAATTGATATTATTGTTAAGAATCTCCTCCCAATTTATCAAGATAGACTGCTCACCCAATATTTGCCTGACTTCAAAGCCCTAATTTCCATCGCTTCTAAGATTAAAGATCTAATCCAGAATGGTCACATAAAAGAAGAATCTGCATTTGGGTCAAGATATAAAAAAGCAGCACATTAAGGAAATGTAACTTCCTCAACAAATCAGAAAGGGGGGGAAGTAAATTCCATTCCGATTAATAAGCCACTTAAGATTGAAAGGTGCCAATTCTCTGATCTAGGAGGTGTACCTATGAGCATCATTTACAAGAAACTGCTTGAGGCAAGAATGATGCAACCTCTCGAACCAAGACCTATCCTTAACCCATTACCTAAAAATCACAACCTAAATGAAAGATGTGATTACCACCAAGGACTAGGGCATAAAACTGATACATGCAAGGCCTTAAGACATAAGATCCAAGATCTAATCAATTTAAATGACCTCTTACCACCCAAAGTTGGACCCAACATCACCACCAACCCCTTACCCAACCACACGGTAAATGCAATTACTCTTCATGAAGGAGTTGATCTTGTCTCATTGATAGAATCAACTGTTAACTACTGTTGTGTGTTAGACCTCACCAACTTACTTAAGGAGATCGATGCCATCACTCAAAGTGGCAAAATTGTCCAAAATCCAAACCCACAAATCCAAAGCACTTAACCCGTCCTCGTACCATTTGACAATGTAAAAAAGAGTCCTGAACTTGATGAAGACCCTATACCCAAGCAGTTAAAAAAGACTCAAGCAAATATTTCAATCTAGAGTTTGATTCAATCTTCATATCCTCACTGCCAAGCTCTTTACAAGGCACTAAATCAATGCCAAACTCCTATTAATATCACCCTCAAAAATCTTATGGCTTCAATCACTAGTGCTGTTAAGGGAGTTTCAATATTATTTAGAGATAATGACTTGCTAAGAGGGGACTCTGACCACAACAATGCCCTCTATATTATAGTGATGACCCGACAAAAAATTATGCCTATGGTTCTAATCGACAACGGCTCGGCACTAAATATGTGTACCTTAAAAGTGGCTAGTTGCCTAGGCCTGGAAGTAATAGACTTCACCCCTTCTAATCAAATAGTAAGGGCCTATGATAATACTAAGAGAGAAGTACTTGAGGTAGCTACACTGCATGTCACTATTGGGCCCATAGCCTTTTCCATTCCCTTCCAAGTAATTGATGTTCCTGCTTGTTTTAACCTACTTCTTAGAAGACCCTGGATCCATCAAGCTAAGGCAATCCCTTCATCATTACATCAGAAAGTCAAATTTCCTTATAGGAAAGGGATTGTTACCATAAAGGGGGACATGCATGACAAGGTTGACATTCCATACCCTGTGCCCATTTTAGAAATTCAACCTAAATTATTTGCCTACCCTCTTTCAGGTTTCTCTTTCGTCCAGTTCCTCGAGGGTGAAGAAGGTAAAGAATTTGTTCCACTCGACTTTGATCCTTTTGGAAACATTACTATGGCTAATATGTTAAGAAAAATGAACTATTTTCCTAGCCTAGGTCTAGGAAGAAATCAATAATGCTTAAAGTCCTTCATGGACTATCTAGTTGCAATGCTGCTGTTTGGGCTAAGATATGAGCCTACTAAGGAGGATTTGATAGAAATGGAGGAATGGGTCAAGGAAAGAGTAGCAGCCATTAAATAAGGTAAGACTTATGACTGGCCCATGCACCCTTATTTCAAAACCCTCAATGGATATTTAGTAAAAGAAGGTGACACAACTCCTTACTGTGGCTTTCTTAAACCTTGGATCTGTCCTATTACTAGAAAATTAATTCTTGGTTTTGAAATTTTCTTTGATGCTAGGCTTTCACTAGAGGATTGTGAGCCCATATTCATGCTAAGTTAAGATTGGGAGGAGAACATGAAGGCAAGTCTCTTTGATGAAGTCTTCATGCTTACTTTAGAGGAGGAAGAACCTAACCCATCCACCATAATCCAACCAAACAAGACTGAGCTGGATAACTAGTATTTCGAGAAGAGCCCATTCCATCAATTGGAGATAGAGTTCCAATCCTAGTATGAGTCAGAGTTTGAGTCAAAGTCCCAGTTAGAGTCTGAGTATGAGTCTTTAGTTTCTTCTATTTTTAGTGATAATGATGTAATTGACCTTGAGCGTCCAGCTTTTGAGTTTGATGTAAACTAGGAATTATCCATGTTCAAATTCAATAAAAAGTTTACCCTTTCCTCTTGCAATTCCGTGTCTTCATTTTTTTTTTTTAATGTTCCAAATTTTAAATATGACTTAAATGAGACATCAAATAAATAAATGAAATAAAAGATGATGCAATCAAAGAGCCAATAAATGATGGCACATATGATACACCAAAAAATACATTCATAGCATCTACATGCATAAACAGGGGTCAAACAGAGGAAATGATCAAAGAGTTTCAAGACTATTTTGCATGGCATCCTATAGACATGATGGGTTTGGAACCAAGCATAGCTATTCACAAAATTCCAATCTACCCTAATTCCAAGCCAATCAAATAGAAATTGCGAAGACTCAAAGCTGAATGGTTACTGGACCATAACTTCATTAAGCCCATCAACTACCCCTCCTAGCTTGCCCACATTATGGTAGTTCCTAAGAAAGATGGCAGAGTTAGAATGTGTGTAGACTATAGAGATCTTAATAAGGCTTGTCCAAAAGATGACTTTCCTTTGCCTCACATTGACCTTCTAGTGGACCGAATGGTAAGATCCAAAATGGTTTCTTTACCCTAATTCCAAGCCAATCAAATAGAAATTGAGAAGACTCAAAGCTAAATGGTTACTGGACCATAACTTCATTGAGCCCATCAGCTACCCCTCCTAGCTTACCCACATTGTGCTAATTCCTAAGAAAGATGGCAGAGTTAGAATGTGTGTAGACTATAGAGATCTTAACAAGGCTTGTCCAAAAGATGACTTTCCTTTGCCTCACATTGACCTTCTAGTGGACCAAATGGTAGGATCCAAAATGGTTTCTTTAACTGATTTGGCTGTGAGATACAATCAGATAATGGTTCACCCCCTGACAAGGAAAAAACAGCCTTCATCATCGAGTGGGGTACCTATTGTTATAGAGTTATGCCATTTGGACTTAAAAATGCTAGGGCAACATACCAGAGGATGGCAACCATAATCTTCCATGACATGATGGACAAAGAGATTAAAGTATATGTCGATGATATGATGGTTAAAGGCAATACTGTCGAAGAACATTGGAGGCTTTAAGGCAATTCTTCCTGAGACTTCACCAAAATAATCTCAAACTCAATCCTACCAAGTGTACTTTTATTGCTGCATCTAGGGTATTCCTAGGCCATATGGTCAGCAAGAAAGGTATAGAGATCGACCCTGCAAAATCAAAGGCAATTTTAGAAATGCCACCTCCGAAAATAGAAAAGGAGATCAGTGGTTTCCTTGGACAACTCCAATACATTAGTCGATTCATCAATCAATTGGCTGATGTATGTGGGCCTATCTTCAAGTTACTTAGAAAAGGAGCCTCAAAGCAATAGGATGAAGGTTGCCAAAAGGCCTTTGATCAAATAAAACAATACTTGCTGAACCCACCAATGTTGCAACCTTCAAGGCTTGGGAAACCGCTACTACTTTACTTATCTATGACTGATAAGGCAATGGGGGCAATGCTCGCCTAGAATGCTCCTGACTCTAATAAGGAAAATGCCATCTACTACTTGAGCAAAAGAATGTCATCTCATGAACTCAAATATGGCTATATAGAAAAGTTGTGCCTTGCCCTTGTTTAGGTTTGCCACAAACTGCAACACTATCTTAGTTCCTAAACAACTCATATCCTTGCTAACAAGAGCCCTTTGAAATTCCTTATGGAGAAGCCAATTCTTGACAGTAAGATGGCAAGATGGATGGCAGTATTGGCAGTATATGATCTCAAATATGTACAATGCAAAGTAATCAAAGGAAGCATAGTAACAAACCAATTAGCTGCAGCCCCAATGGATGATGAATTGATTGGCAATGAGGTTTGGAAGCTTTACTTTAATGGGGCATCAAATAACAAAGGGTATGGTACTAGCATTGTGTTCATTACATCGAGCGAGGAAAGCATACCTATAGCCATCAAGCTAAACTTTGTAGTAACAAATAACAAGGCAGAGTACAAGGTATGTATTTGTGGCCTTGAAGCAATAATAAGGCTCCGAATCAAGCACCTTGAGATTTATGGAGATTCAAATCTGATAGTGTCCCAAGCTTTGGGAAAATGGAAAATCAGAGAAGAGTGTTTGGTTCCTTTCCATAAACACCTAGATGAATTGGCGACCAACTTCTATGAATTATCCTTCTATTATCTCCCGAGAACAAAGAATAGATTTGCTAATGCATTGGCAACACTTGCCTCGATGCTTGGCATAAGTAATGGCTTCATAATCAGACCAATCACAATTGAAGTGAAGCATAAACTAGGGTGCATAACTCATTGCCTGAATATGCAAGTCGTTGATAGCAAACCATGGTTTTGGGATATTCTTAATTATATCAAGAATGGGCTTTATCCTGAAAGGGCCTCTAAAACAGAAAAGAGGACTCTGAGATAGTTATCCAATGAATTCATTCCAAATAGGGACATGCTCTATAAACAGACTTGGGATAATATCCAGCTAAGATGTGTCACTGAAGAAGAAGCCCAACAAATCATGGAATGGATGCATGGTGGTGATGAAGGCCCACATATGAATGGTATTGCTTTGGCCTATAAAATCGCGAACCAAGGATACCTTTGGCTTACCATAAATGAAGATTGCACTAAGTACGTGCAAAAATGCCATAAATGCCAAGTTTATGCTAAGCTTTAGAAACAACCTCCTATACCTTTATCACCAATCACCATGCCTTGGCCATTTGCTACTTGGGGCCTCAACGTCATTGGGAAAATAAGCCCAAAATCCTCAGGCAAACATGAATACATCCTGGTGGCAATTGATTACTTTTCTAAATGGGTTGAAGCTACACCCTTTAAAGTGTTAGATTCTAAACAAGTAGCTCAATTTATTCATACCAACATCCTTTGTAGGTATGGGGTCTCTTTTGAAATAATCACTGACAATGGATCCCACTTTCAAAAAGAAGTCACCTAGCTATTGAAAAAGGAGAAAATCTAACACCACAAGTCTTCTCCTTACAGGCCTCAGACAAATGGTGTAGTAGAAGCTGTAAACAAGACCCTCAAGAACATACTTCAAAAGATGGTTGACAACCATAAAGATTGGCATCTACATCTACCTTATGCTTTATAGGGATACAAAACGTTAGTATACACCCTAACCGGTGCTACACCATACTCCCCGGTGTATGGAATGGAAGCAGTCCTCTTAGTCGAGGTGGAAATATCAGCTCGGATCATAAAAGAGAGTCAATTAGATGAAGTAAAATGGGCAAAAGGCTACCATGATTAGCTCAATGCCATTGACAAGAAAAGGATGGATGCTTTGTACTGAATTCAAGGTTACTAGCAGAAATTGGCAAGGCATTTCAACAAAAAGGTCAGAGACAAAGGACTGCAAGAAGGTAACCTTGTTTTAAAGGAAATCAAAGCACCTGTTCATGATCAAAGGGGAAAATTCAGACCCAATTGGAGTGGCCCGTTCATGCTAAAAAAGGTCCTATCTAGAGGAGCAGCTATCTTAATGGATTTGGATGGCATAGAGTTTTCAAGCCTATGCGATTTGGATCAGCTCAAGATATATTTTGCATAAGCATCCTTATAATTCATGCATCGCATTTGCATCCATGTAAAGACAAGCACTATGTGGACCTGATTCTCCATAAAAAAAATGATGATGATGAAATTGTTGTAAGGAGATACGTAGGTGACCCATGTGGGTTCGGTCCAAATCATCAATAAAATTTCATTATGTACTACACATTTCTTTGACTCTTATTTGCATCATAAAAAGAAAAAGAAAAAGAAAAGAAAAAGAAATGAACAAGATGTCTCATTTGTCTTATTTAATTTTTGGAACATTAAAAAAAAAGAAAATAAAAGACACAAACCATTAAATCAATCTTGCAATCCAAAAGCCTTCCTAAAAAGCATAACAAAAATAGGACAAAAGGTTAATCATGACTCTTGTCATCCTCCTCTATCTCCTCAATCATTGTAGCTCTCCTAGCTTTCTCAAACTGCCATGAGTTTGCTATCCACCAATCGATATACTCTAAAGTCTTGTCATAATGATGGGAAGGATGAACAACATGAAAACCTCTTGCTTATCCATTCCTAATGGCTCGGGCAACAATCTTGATAATAAGGATGGACTGAAATAAAGCACCGTCTGGGGGCACGCCTTGCCTATGGCCCATCTGGCATATAACTCTAGTAGCCTAATAAAAAGTGACCATCCTCAAACCCAAAAGATAAACCATACTATAACCAAAACTTATGGTCATGTACTGATCTATCTTATACCACTCACATCTCCAAAGCAACTCATCAGAATCCATTTCAAGGATCCATTTGAGCCACTCCCTTTCAAAGTCCTTAATCACAATAGTATGGGTCCTATACTAGGAAGTAGAGTAATCTGCCTTAACAGGAGGAGCCACTATCCAAAAATGATCTCTCAACTAAAATCTGGGAGAAGAAACAAAATAAGGAGAAGAATGATGAAATGGATGAAAGAAAAACAGAGAGTTAGAAATAAACCTGAAAGATAATGGGGCTAATAGTCTATGGACCACTTGAATCATATGCCTTATCCAAACTCATAATAGTCTTAGTAAGTACAATGGTAGTAATAGACCTCCTTTCTTCCATCTGAGGAATCAAATCAGCAACCCTAGCATCATCCCAACCAGTAGGGCTCACGAAAATATATCCGGCAGTCAGACAAAAAGAAAGAGTCAGCATCTTCAAATGAAACCACTTATCATCCTCAAAATCTTTGGGATCATGAAATTCTATAACCACAGCAGTTAAATCTACCCAATCCTCCACTACCATGGGACTAGCCACTTCCTCATCAAGATCTAAAAGCCTTCTCAAGGAGTTGAAATATCCCACTCTCTCGACAGGAGTAACCAAAAGAGCCTCAGGATCATACCCAAGCAACACAGAAAATTCCTCAAAAGTAGGACACATTTCCTCCATGCTTGCCCCAAGCCTGAAGACATGGGCAGTAGGATCTCAAAAGCGTATACAGGTGCACAAAAAATCCCAGTCAATTTTCACTCCCCTTAAAGTAGACATGGCACTTACTCCATATTTTCCCAAATTTATTCTCTCCACTTTGGTAAGATTCTTGCACTATAAGAACATTGCATGATTGAAATAGGGTTCTATTGAGAAAAAAGTTTTAAAGAAATAAAAATGAAAAATCTTGAAAAAGCAAAGAAAGATGCTAAAAAAAAAGTACTGAAAAAAGATCAAAGGTCAAAGAATGAAGTTTTAAGAAGTGGAAGAGCCTACAAATAGCAGAAAATCAAGAGAAATAAGAATCAAGGATGGAAATAGCTACGGTTTCTACACCAGGACTATGGTTACTGCAGCGCTCTCTATGGTTGCTGCAAGCCCTCTGCGGCAACCATTTTGGCTACTGCAGGGATGCTTGCGGTTGCTATGGTCCTTTTATGGTAACCGCAAAAACAACCTTGTTACCGCGACACCTTTTCCATATCCATTTTTCAAATTCAAAACTACTGCAAGGCTTCTTAGCTTCAAAAAAAAAAAAAAAAAGAGAGAGAGAGAGGGGGCCCTATTTCAATTAAATTTAGGGACTGCATTCATGCATAATACACATGCACGATCAAGAATAGAAGTACATATCATAACAAGAAAAAACTATTCATGACATCACATTTAGGAAAAATGTCCATACATATCATAGCATTACATTTTAGAAAACATTCATCCATGTCAAAACATCACATTAGAACATCCCTTACATCCATACATATCATCCATAAAACCAACAACTCAAAGGAAGGATGACAAAGTGTCTAACTATATCTATGCCTCTCCCTCCTCTGCTCACGTGGAGACTCATCTCCCTCATCACCACTAGCACCTCTACCTCTACCAACATCTCTACTACCTCCCAGCTCCACTCAGGTCAAAGCAGATGACAGAGTAGTAGTCAGATGACCCATCACGCTCTAGGCCTCACGAGCCCAATCCATAGGCACCTACAAGATAAAGAAAGTAAAGCAACTGAACAAGAATCTAAAGTCATGGCAGAATTAGAATAACCTACCTTAAAGTACTGCTGGAACCTCAGGCCATCTAAAAGGCACCACTACAGAAGAATCATACTCAACCAGCTACCCCTGCTCAATAGAAAAGTACTAACAACATGTAGAAGGCCATAAACTCTAATGCCAAATATCACCACTAGATGATCTTGAAGCTATTCCAGGGTCAAGAACAGCAGTAGTAGGAGTAGGAGTAACCCTAGAAGGCCCTGCTCTATTTAAAGGGTCCCTAACTAAAGGGGTCTAAGTGGAACCAACAGTTGATCTCCTAGGATCAGAAATAGAATCCCTCATAGGGACAGAACCAGTCATCAGGGAAGCCTGACAAAAGTATTCATAATCTGCATCATAATCCAAGAAGTGGTCATAAGGAAGGCCTGCTAGCAACGTCTCATCACCTACAATACTTGACCTATGTCTCATATCAACTGGGGAAGGTAAAGGCATAACCCTATTACCAGTAATCTGCCCTCTGACTCTTTCCCCAAGGTAATATCTTCTCTCATCCCTAAAGCAGAGAAGTAGTCTACATGAGGAAAGCACATAGTTGGAACCCATCCACTCCATCACTGATGGTGGCAAGCGATCTTGATAGGAATTCCACCGGACCTATAAAACAGAAAGTAAGTCTGAAGCAATTAAAAGCAACAAAAAGAAAACTAGCAGGACAAATACCTTGTGCACACCCAATTGGCTAAAATGGGTTCGATAACCAGCAAAACCCATCCTGTCAAAGTGGTTGCGGTTGCTGTAACTTCATAAGTATCCCTAGGGCACTCTATCAGGAACCAAATTTCTCAAGGGAGGAGATACTCGAGTAACGTATTCATAAGCCCAATACTGCAAAGCAGACAGTAGTTAGTCAAGATAATAAGAAGTGCAAAACAGGAAGCTAAAAATGAGAAAAGAACACATGCTCACCTCCCAAATAATAGGGGTACCACCTAGGCTAGAGAAAGTGTTTCAAGAGAGATCAGACATCTCCCTAGACATCACACACAAAGTGGTACCTCTCTAATCATACTCAGAGATCTGGGTCAGGTCCTCCAATGAGGCTAAGATGCTAAAGTCAATAATGTCTCTCCTCGTGTGAGAGATGGAGCAACCCAAAATCATCATAAGGCACAAACGAGCTACCTGCTCAATAGTATAGCTCCTATATTGATCTAAATCTCCAATCTGGTTCTAAAGCCAGACTCTCGATACATGAACATCAATGCAAGGAGGGTCAAAACCTAATAGCCCAATCATCCTCTAACTATCTAATGTGGTCCAGAAACTATAAAAGTCCAAAGCCCGACATCAAAAAGGCAAACCAATGAGCAAACGGAGATCCATAGGAGTCACCGTCAACTCCCCACATGGAAAATGGAAAGTATTGGTGGTGTCCCACCACCTCTCTGCCAAAGCCCTTAATAAGGCACGATCACCCTCGCAAGAACAGTCCTAGTCTAGTAGATCGAGCAAACTAGAAGGCTCAATTATAGCTCGCACATCAGGATGGCGATTCAGATAAGTAACAACTCTCACCAGGTTACCTCTATCTCCCCTCAATCTCAGGTCACATGAATTCACAAGAAATACACAGAAAATAAATTTTTTGCATGCATAAGAAACTAAGATTTTCTTCACTTTTTTCTATTTTATTTTTTATTTTATTTCTTCATAATTATCATAAAGTGTCATTGTAAAAAAAATATATATATCACTGCATAATGAACCAAGCCGCATCATATTATTGCTTGTATAGAACTAACTCAAGTGCAGGAAAAAGAATAAATATCTCCATGCTACTAGTAAAGCTTGCATGATCTCTAGGCTCCTGTAGTAGAACCTTGGGATTCGCATCACCTCGGGGCGCCGAATAGCTTCTCACATGCCTTGAAGTTGAGGAAGCCATCTTGGTGAAAGAGTTTTAGAGAGAAAGAGTCTAAGTAGAGAGAGAGAGAGATGAAGTTGAAAATGGTGACAATGAATGAAGAATGGAAGGGTATCTATAGAAAAAACTGTGGGCCCCACCTCATCATTTCCTTTAAGTTTGCACAGCTAAGTTGCCGGATTTTGCCATAACTAATCCATTTTAAGTTAGAATTCAGTTTTATCCAAACAAATAGTTTCACAAGATTTTTATTTGTGCCTTAAAATAGAAAGAAACACAATCAAAATCCAGAATCTTCCGTAATTGCAGAAAGTTTAGAAATTCAAAATGTCCAGAAAAATTGGAAAATAGTCCAAACAAATTCAAAAAAGCCCAAAAACAAACATGGCACCTCAACATAAATTTTAAAACTGACCAAGATCCTCAGTCATCTGAAAACTTCTAGAATTTCCCCGGTTCATACTTATCCGACCCAGCCTCCTGTCCGGCCGAGTCCAATAAGGGGAGCAGCTGTGAACCTTCTATTTTGCACTTCCAAATGACCAATATTTGTTCATGAATGCATAGAATTAGATTGGGCTTAAATCAGATCAAAGACAGAGAAGAACAGGCTGAAAAAATGAACTGTGACAGCTCGCGGGCCTGCTGCAGTAACTCGCAACTGGCTGCGGTTTCTTTAGTCGCCTCTGTGGTTACTATAGAGGTCCCTATGATAGCCAATTGGCTATTGCAGCTGGCCCTATGGTAACCAGAAAGGGCTCTGTGGTTACCGAAGCGGACACCTCAGTTATCGAAGCGTGCCCCTTTCAGAATCCTACCCAGAAACTGTGAATTTTTAGCCCTAAACTCCCCTTATAAATACCTTGCACCTCATAACAACTAAAACACACAATTATATGCTTTTATACTCTCTCTAAAGCTTTCTAAACCCTATTCCTAAGCTTTCCAATCATCAAAACCCTCTTTCTAACTTTCAAATCTCTAAAACCTCATTCCAAAACCTCCTCCATCACATAAAATCTTATTTATAAGCTTCCCAATCATCTCAAAACCCCATTCATAAGCTTCCTAATCACCCCAAACCTTATCTCTAAGCTTCTTAATCAAGAAAAGGAGCGACTTAAGTTACTTCTTTCAAAAGGGAATTCATGGTATTCAAGCAAAAGGTGATCCCAAGTCTTTCCTTTAAGAAAAGAATGTGAGCTATTCAAGGGTCCTTCTAAAAGGAGTGCTCATGATATTACCAGGCTAAGGTGGAAATTAGATCTGGTGCTAAGCTCGCTCCCTCTGTTTCTCGCTGACGGAAGCCAAAGGTAAAAGTTTTTTCCTTTTCCTTTTTCAAATTCAATTTCAAGATCGAAATCTAAAAGATCTAATTTTTGCTAATTAAAATTTGACCTAATTAACAAATCCCTTAAGGCCTTTAAAATCAATCAAAACATGATAACAAAGGCAATGACTTAAAAAACCCCTCCTTCGCAAGAAGAAAGAACTGCATAGGGTTTGATTACCATTCAAAGGGATACACAGGCTTACCGTCTCTAAGGTATTCAACTCCACTAAAATTAACAACTTCTTCTCTCTATCACCTTCTTCACATAGTCTAGGATCAAAATTAGTTTTCTTAAATAAAAGTTGAAACTTTAGTTCTTTTTGTTATTTTTTATTTGTTCAGATTGTATTTGGGGAGTGTGTGCTTTTCCTATAACCCATAAGGGCTAAAGGAAGGATCCCTTATTTTAGCATTTTGCCCTGTAATAATTTTAAGTAGTTTTTCCTTCACTTTTTGCATCTTGTGATTATCATTATCTCATATTTATCATGCATTGCATAATTAATATTTGTTTCATACATCATATTATATCTGCTCATGCATGCATAAAAACTTCTTTTTTACAAAAGCTATTTTGTATTTAAGCCAAACTAATTTTTTTGTATTATTTTAGCCAAAACCTAGTCCCTGAACCCTTTTTGGTCATTCGAGGATTAGTGCTTTTCCTTGGGATAAATAGTGTAATTTTGGAGTCAATGAAATTGGATTTTTCCATTGATTTTCCCAACTAAAATAAAATAAATTAAAGTGGCGACTCCTTTTGCTTAGAAAAATATAATTTTCTAAACTCATAGTGAGTTCAAATTGTGATGTT
Organism: Reutealis trisperma; assembly: GCA_947687605.1. Taxonomy (NCBI): domain Eukaryota; kingdom Viridiplantae; phylum Streptophyta; class Magnoliopsida; order Malpighiales; family Euphorbiaceae; genus Reutealis; species Reutealis trisperma. The sequence continues at coordinate 792,919 of CANTUT010000563.1, forward strand.
TCTCCCAAATGGGCATTTTTGATTCCCTCTAGCGAATCAGACCGGGCGCTCGGGCAAGGCCTCACACCTAGTTTCTTAGGAAAACAAAGAATAGAAAGTAACATCGAGTGGGCAACCTTCCTTAGGTCTACTTGCCGATAGTGAAATCATCCAGCCCACGATGTATCTCCTAATCCTTTCAAAGGTGTAACAAGTATGCAAGTACTGCTGAACCTATACGAGACTCTTTGACTCACATGTGGTTAGGTATATTACATCTCTAGTGTGGCGAGTTCCCTTTCAAACCACCCTTATCCTTTTATGTAATGACTCATGGAACCTTTCTTTAGGATTATATGCACCATAATATTGAAGTTGGTATACCATGAAACCTTTTTCAATCATTGATTCATACATGCATGCATAGCTTGAACCTTGTGAAGAGTCTAAAACCTATCCAAACATCTTCACACCTAAATCACATGGTCAAAACTCAAAACCCATGGTCCACCTAAACCCATGGTTAAGGCCTAAAACTCATGGTCCACCTAAACCCATGGTCCATCTAAATACATGGTCAAAACCCAAAATCCATAGTCCACCTAAACCCATTGTCAAAACACTTAAAACCCATGGTCTACCTAAATTCACGGTTCCCCTAAACCCATCCAAACCCATGGTAAAAATAAACCCATCTAGGGCACTCTCATCCTTATCCACAATCCATATCTATGCTAAGCACTGACCTGGCTCTATTCTTTATAATTGTTATACAAGCTAAACAACAACCTAGCTTCATCCTTTATAATTCTTACACAAGCAAAATACTGACCTAGCTTTCATCTTTCATAGTCCTTATCCAAGCTAAACACTAACCACTACAAAAATCCACTAATTTACCGACAAAAAAATCTATCAGTAATAATTGAAAATCTGTCAGTAAATCAATTTACCAAAGGATTAAGGATGGAACAAATCCGTCGTTAAAACGATTGTCAGTAAATCATCAACAATGGATAAAATATTCCGTTATTAAATTTACCGACAGAATTCGATCAGTATTTTATGAAAAATAGTTGGTAATTTCGTTCAAAAAAAAGCAAATATTTATATTCCATCAATAATCCATTAGTAAAAAAAAATTTGTCAGTAATTGGTTAGTAATCCGTTATTAAAATATAATTAAATAATATATTCGGTCAGTAATCTATCAGTAATTTTCAATCAAAAATAATATTTTAATTTTATGGTCAATAATCTATCAATAAAATAAGTATAAAAAATAATATTTTATGACAAAACAGTTGGTAATCGGTTAGTAATTTTTAATCAAAAATAATATTTTATTTTTACGGTCAATAATCTATCGATAAAATAAGTATAAAACAATATTATTTTATGTCAAACAGTCAGTAATCCATCAGTAGTATATAAAAAATAATTTAATAAACATTTCGGTCAGTAATTCATCAGTAAATTGGAAAATAATTTTTTAAAATTTTTTTATATTTAATAAATTAATTTTATAAAATATATATTAGTTAAAAAATTGTAAATTAACATATAATGTGAATATCAAAATTTTTACTCCATAAAATGTAATATTATTTATAAAAAATGTAATACATTGTACATCATATAAATATTACAAATAAGTAAACTAAAAAAACTAAAAAAATAACTAATTGTGCTCCTGAGCATCATCCTCCTCGTGGCCCTTGGCATGATGCTGGCCATGCTCTAGATCTACTATATATGTATCAACAGCAACAATAGAAGCATCTCCAGCTGAAGTGTGCTTATCTAAAGTAGTAGAAGCCGGTGGTGGAATCGGTGGAGGAGCAGCACCATAAGCAAAGTACTTAGAGAAGAACTACTACATTTGCAGCTCAACCTGCTAGCAAACCTGCTCCTAGACTGTCCACTGCATCTCCTCCCACATATGAGCTACTCGCCTATCGATCTCATGCTGCATACGCTCAGCTGTAGGCAGCAGTGGTGGAGCTGAGGAAGAACTGGCTTCGACATGTTCGAATGAGTGACCCATCGAACCCATCTTGCAGACTCGTCCCTTCTCTTAGCCCCCAATAGCTCTGAACTATTGCTCAAACTCATCTACATGAGTTGGCTTAGTGGATCTGGGAGCCGGCTGGGACATCTGCTCATGGAGGTTTTTAAGATCCTCCAGTTTTTTATATGATAGTAGTTAGCATTTAAAATTTTTAATGTACTTTAATAGGAAAATTGCTAATTAAAATTTGCATGAATATGCCAGGAGGGCTGGTTAACAAAGGTCTATCGGTCTTCCTTCCTTGTATAGATGTGCACGAAGATCTCTTTAGGAGTAGGATCTTTACCAAGATCATTTCTCTATTAAAAATTAAAAGTATCATCCCAAAATTAGTGAATTAAAAAATTATGAAATTAATAACTTAAAAAATAAATGAATTTTTAAAGTATGTATGATTTAATTACTTATTATAAAAAAATCGACATCTTACCAATTTCATGGCTTGCTCTGCAGTAAAGACAAACCCTCTACTATGCTTAGACGGTCCACTCGATGGACTACCTTTATCTGACATTCTATTCATGGATGCCTTCTAGGATAGCTGTTTATGCTCCAAAGAATCCCAGTATTTCTTCCAAGCATCCCATGTCTCCTGAAGGATCTATGTCTCTCTCTTCCCCTTTTTCTTTACATCATAGAGGAAGTTCTTGTACCGAAATGCAATCTTCTTAAAGAAGATTGTCTTCACCATCTTTGATAGAGCGAGGTTCCAATAGTATTACTTTTGAAAAAAAAACAAATTAGTATATAAATAATAATTAATAGATAAAATACAAAATTAATTTACTAATAGTATGTATCTATTTATTATACTTAATATCTTTTAATATAGTATTGTATATAACATAAAATTTATTATGTATTATTATTATATTTATTATTTTAGACTGGTGGGGCAGTGGTAGGGCCTACTGCAAAGGTAATGGCAATAGGTATAGAAAATAAAGGATGGGTAGATGGAGAAATAGGTGAATGGACCGTGGATGGAGGGGTAACAAAAGGAATAGTGAATGGAGGGGTAACAGAAGGAATAGTAGATAGAGGGGTAACAGAAAGAATAGTAGATGGAGAGGTAACTGAAAAAAGGATAGTGGATGGTGGGGTAACAGAAGAAGGCATAGTAGATGGAGGGGAAATGGAAGAAGGAATAATGGAAGGAGATGAAAGTATAGGACCGATGGATGAAGTAGTAGACATAGGAGGAGGAGAAGATAAAGTGATATGTGTGGTGAAGGTCAAAAGGGTGAATGTAGGTAGTATAGAAGGAGATAAAGATGGCAAAGAAGAAAGGGTACTGAGAAGATCACTAGTGGTAGCAGGTCGTCCCTGGGAGTAATGCCATTTCCAAGACGTCGATGTACTACTACCAAGAGTATCTCTAGGAGTTGAGACACATCTCGAAGTCGACATCTATATATTTAGTAAAGTTTCATAAATTCATTCATTATTTAATGTTACATAGAAAGTACATCCACATAAGCAAAAAACTAAAAAATTGATATGGCAGTGTCGCAGAATAACAACGAAAATATATTAAAAGAAAAATTATAACACAAGTTAAAAATGACTTAATTGAAATATAATGTAACATTTTAAATGTAAAAATAATATTCTTTTACACAATTAAAATATTATCCATACACAATCCCTAGGAAATAAGTACACAATTCATTTATTTAGAATCTATTTCTTTGAGCTCATCTTCGTTTATGTTTTTCTCAGATGTCTCGACATCATAATCAAATTTAGATTCATCATTTGTATCATTATCATCTTTGACATCCATTTCAACTAATGGCTCGTCAAGATCATTTAAAGTTGTAAGAGGCTCATCATCATTAACTTCGAGTATAGGCTCATCAACTTCATCATCTTGAAATGGTTCTTTAGATGTTGTATTTATTTCACTACGCTCCTTAATCTCTACGACTGATCTAGCTTTAATCTTGCATACTGCCCACCAATCCGCTTTATCTCGTCGTAGACTCGGACAAGAAACATAATACATTTGACAAGCTTACATTACCAGTATAAATGGCTTGTATTTATTGAATCGCTGCCTGTGGTTGATTTTAACAAGATTATATTGCTCATGAACTTTCGTTCCCACATTTAGCATTGAATCAAACCATTCACACTTTAACAAGACAATCCTCTTAATTGGAAGTGCAGGGTATTCCAATTGCATTACATCGGTTAATCGACCTTAATAGTCAAATGCATTCTCATTGTAATTGGAACCCTTTATACATACCCCGCTATTTATTGATGACCTACCCAAACTTTGATTTTTAGCATGAAACTTGTAACCGTTCACGAAGTAAATAGGATAGGTCGTAACATATCATAAGAAACCCTTGGACAGATCAATAATGAATTGATTTATTATTCTATTCGTAGAATCAGTGGCCTATGATAAAAATAAACATATCAATTTGATTGTATAGGATAGAAATTTAAGATTAATTTTTAAGTAATGGTGCTACATTATACTTACATACGAATGAAACTAATGCGCAAATTCTGTCTCTAATTTTTTGCCTATATCAATCGTTGATATATTCGGCATAGTTTGCTTCATTCATAAGGAAAATAGTAAGTAAAATGGAAAGGAAACTATGCAGAATGATGAAGAATGAGTTATTTTAATCAAGTTATAACTTACTCGATATATTTTGCAACTTCGAAGCAATTCAGAAGAATGAAGGATTGAGCTGCCTTATATTCTTCATCAGTCATCAATCTTGTTTTAGGTAGACTAAACGGTCTCCCTAGATGAGTGAATATTGATAAAATACTAGGTGTATTTGCTCCTTCAAGCATTCCACCATCATCATTTTGAGCTACTCTCCCATGCCTTGGATAGACATAGGGTTCGAAATAATAAGAGTAGAATGATGAAGCTTCCTTAACTAAATATGCATTACAAATGGAGCCTTTAACTCTTGCTTTATTTTTGATATTATGTTTTAAATGTCCATTAAATCTACAATAGGTAAATATCATAGATTACGACATTTAAGTATAAATGAATAGATGTGATTGTAAATATTAAAATAGGAAAATATTTTACCTCTCAAATGGATACATCCATTGGTACTAAATTGGACCCGCTATACAAGCTTTATAAGCAAGATGTACTAGTAGATGCTCTATAGAGTCAAAGAAACTTGGAGAAAAAATGCATTCTAGTTTACACAAGATGAGTGGAATGGTATTTTCAAGCCTTGCCATGTCCTCTTCCCTAAAAAGTGTTGAAGTGAGTTCTTTAAAAAATAAACTCAACTCTGCCAATGGTTGCCATACATCCCTCGGTAAAATTTCACGAAAGGCAATAGCAAGCAAGTGTTACATAAAAACATGACAGTTATGGCTCTTCATCCCAAACAACCTTAGTTTCCATATATCAATGCATCGACCCATATTAGATAAATACCCATAAGAAAATTTTAGATATTTCAACCATTCACATAAGACTTGTTTGGCCTGCTTATGGAACACATACTTTGCCTTTGTATATTTTCCAAACACTTCATCCATCTCTAACTCCTTATGAAGACAAAACTATTTCAAGTCCTGTCTAGATTTAGCATTATCTTTGGTTTTCCATGGGATGTCCATTACCATATTGAATATATTTTCAAACACATTCTTCTCAATATGCATGACATCCAAATTATGTCTAATCAAATTAGTCATCCAATATGGTAAATCCTAAAATATACTTCATTTCTTCCGTCCATATCCACTTCGCTTTGAAATTTGAGCATTCACATCATTAGCTCCAACTTCGGTCACCCTCATCAACTTCAAACTAGTTATTTCCTGTAACAATTCAATTCCTGAATGTATAGGTGAAGCAGATGCTCAACTAGCTCTATTTTTTATGAAAGTTATTTTGTTCCATCTAAAAGGATGATCAGGTGGTGAGAACTTGCGATGGCAATCAAACCATGATTGCTTACCCCCTTTAGGAAGAGTGAAAGAATCTATTAGTTCCTTGCAATATGGACATACAAGTCTACCCTGAGTACTCCAACTAGATAAATACTATATGCAAGAAAGTCACTCACAGTCCACATCATAGCAGCTCGCATCTAAAAATTCTGCTTCATAGACACATCATATGTTTTAACACCTATATCCCACAACTGTAGCAATTCTGTAATCAGAGGCTGCAAAAATACATCCAACTTTTGTTTTGGATTATTTGGTCTGAGAACTATTACAAATAGGAACATGTATTCCTTCTTCATACACATCCTTGGAGGCAGCTTATATGGCGTCACTATAATTTGCCATAGTGAGTATTGTTGTCCAGATTGTCCAAAAGGTTAGAAGCCATTAGTGCATAAGCCCAAATGGGCATTGCAAATTTCAGAAGCAAAATCTGGATTCACCCAATCGAAATGCTTCCATGCTATAGAATCTGAACAATGTCGCATCACCCCATCTTCTTCCACATGTTCCGCATGCCATCTCATATGCTTTGCAGTTGCTTTAGAGGCATACAATCTCTGCAACCTTGGAGTCAAAGGGAAGTAAAACATAATCTTATATGGAATATTTTTTTTTTAATGGACATGCACTCCCACATCTTGGCTTATATCTTGGCCAATCATAAAACTTACATGCAATTAGATTACTATCTTCACCCCAATAAAGCATGCAATTGTTCTTGCAATAATCAATTTTCTCGACTGGAAGGCCCAAACCCTGCATTAACTTTTTGGTGCTGTAGAAACTATCAACCATTGTGTTATCTACAGGCAATGACTCATTGTACCATTGCAATATTTCACCATAACACCTTTCAAATAGATGGTGTTCTGACTTGATATTCAAAAGTCGTGCCACAGCAGATAATTTAGACTATTTCTCACAGCTAGACCATAATTCTTCATTAACTGCCTCTAACATATCATACAGTTTATGAGCGGTCAAATTTGGAGCTTCCTCCATTCGATCCTAATCAAAATTCAGCCCAGCAACATCCATTAACATATTATGGTATGTAGTTGGAGGATAACTGTCCATATCTTCACCGCATACTTTTGTCGCCATTGAATATCCAGACCCACTGACTTCACCATGCAAATACCATTCATAATACCCCGGTACGAAACCCTTCTTCAGAATATGCAACTTGATAGTATCTGGCTCAAGGAAATTTCGATTCTAACATTTTTTATGGTTATAAGGACATCGGATACTAGTCCCACTCATGCACTGTGGTTGAGATATCGCAAATTGCATGACTTGGTCTAAACGCTCCAAGAATTTATGATTCAAATACCCATCAGTAAGTCTAGAGTACATCCATTTCCTATCGGTCCTCATAATTATTCCCTGTACATTCAACAGTATTAATTTATTTTTTATATTACACAAACAAAATTACATTTAAACTTATATGTTTGGTTATAATTTTAATTAAGTTCGCAATATCTAATTCTACATCCTTATATTTCCCTCTCTATAAGGTAATAACCTAACCCATTTAGAAACTCATTGCTGCATAAATGTTATTGTTACATTCTACACTCATACATCTGTTGAAATTTCGATAGCATCTCCCTACAGTTCTCCTAATGCACCACATTTGAAAAAGTCTACATAATCAGGACATTATTTCAATGTGCACTAAGAGAACACAGTGGAAGATAGTACCAAAATTTCAGACATTTGTATGAAATAAGAATATACATAGACAGTTACACAAATAACGAGATCTCTAAACTACCCAATTTGGACAATTCGATATCCTCTCACCATCCGATGAGCATGACATCAAATGAAATCTACGGCTAATTCTAAATATGTTAATCATTTTAATTAATAATATTCCTGGATATTTGATTGTAAAAGTCCAAAAATAGAATTAAATTAATTTTAAATTCATTCAATAACAAAATGATATAGATTCGCCATGCAAATAACAATTGCAATATCATAACATAAGAACATATAATCAAAATTAATAAAATAAATTCACAAGATAAATACAAAATGTTGCAGAATACGATACAAATTCATAAATGCATTATACTTTTTTTCATTTTTTTACCGTATCATAATTTTACACATATATATTATTACTTAATAATAAAGATATTAATATTATATTAGATATTTTTTATATCATTTAGGAAAAATTTTAATTAAAATTCTTCTTAATCATTTTAATTTTGAATATTCAAATTTTAATTATTTGTTAGCATTAATTAAGCCCTTATGCATTATTATATTTTTTAGACTATTTTTCCTTTAAGAGGATATTTATCATTTTTTTTAAATCTTATGAAATGTATTTAAAATTTGTCATTTTTTTTTAAATCTTATGAAATGTATTTAAAATTTCATTTTTAATGGCAAATTTTTAATTTATTACTTTCTTTTTATTTTTCGTCGAAATATTTTTACTCCTAACTATTTGCAATTTCTTTTTTTTTTTTGTATTTTATGAAATGTATTTATATTTCAATTTCTAATAGCATATTTGTGGATTTTTTTTATTTTTTAATGTGAAGAGAATTTTTGGTATTTTATGAAATTTATAAAAAATAAATTTCACTTTTTATGGCACGATTAAACATGAATTTATAGTTTATTTTGTCGGTATTATTAATGGATTTATTTAAATAAAACCAAAATTTTGTCACATACATATACATCTAAAAATTCACATAAACTTAACAACATAATTAAAAATTACATTACAATACACAAATCAACCACAAATTACAAATTTACATTACAACATTTATTTTTTCATATACATTTACAAATAAACATAACAAACTACAAATTATACATAAAATAATTAAAAGAACATTACATTCTAAATTATTATATTTATATATTAGTATAAATAAATTAAATTACAGTAGATACCTCTTAAAATAAGAATCCAACTTATATTGTTGCCTCACACATTAATTATCTGAAATAAAATTAAAATTCTATTAATAAAATCAAGGTAATTAAAATAACTACTAACATAATTTAATAAAATAATTTCACCACAAATTTATAAAAAATTTATTAAGCTTAAAAATATAAAGTATCTTAAATTAAAAAATTTATTAGCATGTATATAAATTTATATATATATATATATATCGATATATTTCATATATATTTAATATATATATATATATATATATATATATATATATATATATATATATATATATATATATATATATATATATATATATATATATATATATACACATATACACACAGTATATTATGAACCCTTAATTTTGCACCTTCTAGTATGTGTCTGAACCTTAGAAGTACATAGGCTCGATAAACAAACATTCAGAAGTTAAAAACTCCCAAAATGGGAAAATCAAAATATTTCTTTTTGTCATTTGAACCCTTTGAAATCATCTAGGACTGAGTAATAAATATAATGCAACTAGAATTGTGAAAAACAGACGAGAAACAAGCAAGAATGTGCAAAAACAGGCGAAAGCGAGGCCCGTTACCACAGAGCTTGGCAGCACTACCGCAAAGCTCTTTGCGGAATCGCAAAAGGGCTATGCGACACTGCCTCAAAGAGCTCTGCAGCGTCGCAAAGCACTCCAAGGCAACTCTAGCAAAAATCCAATTTTTTACAATCCCACATTGGAAATTTGTGTTTCTATGCTTCAAACCTCCTCCTATATATAGAGGGCCACCCCACACTTTAAAACACCAACTTTTTGAGCTTGAAAAGTAATAACTTCAAGCAAACCACTTCGTATTTGCTCTTTGCTTCCTAAAGCGAGTTAGGAGGTTTCTCCTTGATTCCTACCCAACCAGTTTAAGGCTTTTCGCTGCCCGCCTGTTCGAGGCAAGTCTCTTGCCCAAGGCTTGTGTCCGTCACCGAAGGCTAACCATCACCTACTGTCCAAGGCTAGCCACTGCTCGCCCCCCAATGCTAGCCGCCGCTCACCGTCCAAGGCTAGCCGTAGCCCACTGCCCAAGGCTAGCTACCACCCGCCATCCAATGCCAGCCGCCGTTCATCGTCTAATGCCAGCCGTTGCCTGCAGTCCAAGGCTAGCCACTGCTAGTCGTCTAACGCCAACCGCTACCTGCCATCCGAGGTAAGCTTCTTTTCCTTTAAAATTCTTTTGTCTAAATTTCCTTACTTTTTTTAGTTAATTAATTAAATTGATTCATCTAGGCTGCTAGCTAATTAACTCGGTAATCAATTAAATTAATTAATTAACTCAACCCTCTTTTAATCTATAAATCAAAACATAATAAAGTGGCTAGGCTAAACTAACCCTTTCGTAAGAAGGGAGAACTGTGAGGGTTCTGATTCCCATTCAAAGGGATACCTGGGCATGCTTGGTTTAGGCATTGAATCCAATTAAAACTAACCAATTTTCCCACCTATCACCTTTTTCACTTACTATTATTTTATTTTCTGTTACTTTGTTATTAGGCTTAGTTTGGGGAATGTGTGACTTCCCTAGAACCCATAAGGGCTAGAGGAGGTATCCCTTCAGTTTGAATTTCATTGTAATATTAACTCTCTTTTATTTTGAATTCTAATTGTGTATAAACTTTGTGGATTGAATGATCATGCATATTATAAATTATTCATGCATTTTAGTTTGTTCATGAAATACATTTTAACTCACTCTTATATTAATTGACCAAACTTATTTTGTTAAATTAAACTGAAAACCTAATCGCTGAATCCTCTTTAGTTTCGAGGCTAGTGATCTTTTTCCTTTTGGGTAATAATTGGAGTCAAATGGGTTTTTTTCCTTATATTTTCCCAAATAAAAATAAATTAAGGTGGTGACTCCAAGAAATGATTTTCAAACCTATCAAAGATAAGCCCGAGGGCTTTCTCATTAGTTCATTTCCAAATGAGCATTTCAATTCCTTTTAGCGGATTGGACCAATGGTCAGGTGAGGTCTCACAGCTGGCGACTCCACTAGGGATTAACTTTCTTTTAATGAAAGGAAAAAAATAAGTAGACTACTAATTATTTTAAAAAGAGTTTGGCCTTTTAATATGATTGTGACTTTGCATGCATCACTTGCATAGGCTCTTGACCATCCAATTTAGTTCTAGGAAAATAATGGATAGTGAGTAGCATCAAGTGGGTAACCCTCCTTGGGTCTATTTGCCCATAGTGAAATCATCCACCCCACGACGAATCCTTTGATCCTTTCAAAGGTGTAATGAGTATGCATATACTATTGGACCCACGCGAGGCTCTTTGACTCACATGTAGTTAGGTATTATATCACTGCTCTAGTGTGACGGGTACCCAAATCAAGCCACCGTTACCTTTCCATGTAATGAACTTAGATCTTAACCTTAGGTTGTATGTACCATAATTAAAACCTAACATTTTTGCATTCTCATGAAATCTTTTCCTCATGCATACCATGCATTCATACTATATAACCAAACATGCATTCATCTCAAGTCTAGGTCAAACCTTGAACTGAAGAAGGGTCAAACATTCTTATCTCCATTCAAATACCTTCCCCGTAAACACTCTCACCTCTATCCCTGTGAACCCTCAAATTTGCACCTCCTTATCCGACTACAGCTTGACACCTACTAAGAATAGGGCGCTACACATATGAAAAAGCAGAAAACAGGTCAAACCAGCTGGCCAACGCATAAGAGGCACGTCGCTGCCCTAGGCGGCATGTCGGTGAAATGTCTGCCATGCCGCCATCAAGGCTGCACGCCTTCCGTGCCGCCATATGGGCAGCATATCTGCCATGCCACCTTGGGCAGCACGAAATTGGTGCTAGCAACCAGGCGGCATGATTAATGTGCCGCCCGGACTCCCGGCACATCGTCGGTGTCACTCGTGTTGCCGGCGACGTGCCGGTGCCATCGTCCGTACCGCCGGCACCCCCCTCACCAGCTCTATAAATAAAGCCTACTTCCAGCTCATTTGGGGGGATTCCAAGGACAGAAATTCTCTCTGATACATTTCATCATGCTATTTTGCTAACCTTTTGCTGTTAAGGTTCAACTTCAAGGTCCTAAATCTAAAGTGGAGCTTAGATTCGGAGTTAAGCTCATCCTATTCATCCGAAAATCAAAGAAAGCAAAGGTATAATTCCTTTTGTCCATTTTCAAAATTCTAAACTCAGATCTAGAATTCTCTTTAAGTCTAAAGCAGAAAAGATCTAAAATTTATTAATTTAAGAATCAGAATTAAATTAATAAACAAACCAACACATTTTTAAAACCCCTCCTTCGGAAGAAGGGAGAACTATATGGGGTTTGATTCCTATTCGATAGGATACGCAGGCTGCCATTCTAAAGGGCATCAACTCCAAAATCTTTTTACCAATATTGTTTTCCTTTTTATTTTGATTTATTTGTATTAATCTTTTGTTTATAATTTTATTTTTAGTTTACTTGGGGAATGTGTGCTTTTCCTAGTACCCATAAGGGCTAGAGGAAAGATCCTCTTTATTTCAATTATTTTAATATTGTAATAATTAAGTAGGATTTATCTTGCTTATTTATTCTCATTCCATCTCATCATTTATATGTATATATATTTGTTTCATTCATCATCATATTCCTGTTCATGCATACACAAAAATTCCTTTTTCAAGAGTTATTTTGCATTTTTAGCCAAACTAAAGAAAATAATATTTTCTTAATTGTGTAATTACCAAAACCTGATCCCCGAGCCCTCCTTTGTCACTTACGGATTGGTGTATTTTTTCCATTGGGATAAATCAAATTATTTTTAGAGTCAATCATATTGGGTTTTCTTTAATTTTCCCAATTAAAATAAATAAATTAAAGTGGTGACTCACTTTTCAACTTTCAAATTACAATTTTTGAACTCACAACGAGTTCCAATCGTGGAGTTTCTCCTGAAGAGCATTCTGATTCCTCGGCGGATCAGACCGGTGCTCGGGTGAGGCCTCACAGTTGGTGACTCCACTGGGGACATAAAATCTTTTTCAAATAAAAGATAAAGTAGATTACTTTTGGTAAAAAAAAACCAAGTTTTGCTTTAAATGCCAAAATAACTCTGTCATGCATCACTACATTGGACTCTTGGTCCATAAAACCTAGCTTCCTAGGAAAACAAAGGATAGAAAGCAACATCGAGCGGGCAACCTTCCATAGGTCTACTTGCCGATAGTGAAATCATCTAGCCCATGATGTATCCTCTAATCCTTTTAGAGGTGTAACGAGTATGCACGTACGCAAGGCTCCTTGTCTCACATGTGGTTAGGTATATCGCATCTCTAGTGTGATGGGTTCCCTTCAAACCACCCTAACCTTTTCATATAATGACTCATAGAACCTTCCTTTAGGATTTTATGCACCATAATACTGAACTTGGTATATCATTATCATGAAACCTTTTTCATTCATGCATACATGCATGCATAGCTTGAACATTATGAAGAGTCAAAAACCTATCAAAACACCTTCACACCCAAAGCCCATGGTCCACCTAAACCCAGGGCCCATGGTCTATCTAAACCTATGGTCAACACCCAAAACCCAAAACCCATGGTTCACCTAAACCCATGGTCAAAACCCAAAGCTCATGGTCCACCTAAACCCATGGTCAAAACCCAAAACCTATGGTCCATCTAAACCCATGGTCAACACCCAAAACCCAAAACCCATGGTTCACCTAAACCCATGGTCAAAACCCAAAGCCTATGGTCCACCCAAACCTATGGTCAAAACCCAAAGTCCATAGTCCACCTAAACCCATGGTCAAAACCCAAAGCCCATGGTCCACCTAAGCCCATGGTCAAAACCCAAAACCTATGGTCCAACTAAACCCATGGTCAACACCCAAAGCCCATGGTCCACCTAAACCCATGGTCAAAACCCAAAGCCCATAGTCCAACTAAACTAATGGTCAAAACCCAAAACTCATGGTTCACCCAAAACCCATAGTCCAGTCCTATCCAAACCCATGTTAAAACTCATGGTAAAAATGAACCCATCTATGGTACCCTTATCCTTTTCCATAATTCTTATCCAAGCTAAACACTAACCTAGCCCAAGCTAAACACTAACATAGCTTTATCTTTCATAATTCTTACCGAAACTAAATACTAACCTAGCTTTCATCTTTCACAACTCTTACCCAAGCTAAACACTGATCTAGCTTTCATCTTTCATAGTCCTTACCCAAGCTAAATACTGATATAGTATTATCCACAACCACCTTTACCAAAGCTAAACACTGACTTAGCATCATTCTTATCCTTACCCAAACTAAATACTGACTAGGTTTTATCTCTTACATCACTATCCAAACCTATGGCCCATCTAAGCTCATGATCTAGACTAACCCATTATCCAACTATCACCAAGGCCATGGTCCACCCAATATCCAAATCCATGGTACATCCATACCAATCGCAAAACCCATGGTCACGCTATCCTTAAGCCCATGGTAAACCATTTATAAATCACAAGTCCCAATCACCCGAAGCTAAATTCTGACCTAGCCACCCCAAGCTAAATTATGACCTAGCTACTCAAAGCTAAAATGTGACCTAGCCATCCAAAGCTAAAATCTGACCTAGCTCCCTTAGCTAAATACATACCTAGCTAATACCATACACGTCTACCCTTATCTTTACCCATACACCGTCAACCTAACCACAAGACACTATCATCCATTGTCATTAAACCTAAGGTCCTACACCTCCCCATAACCCTATTTTCCAAAGCTTGATACTAACCTAGTTCCTTTTCCTTTTCATAGGTTGACAAAATGTCTATTGCCGGAGATGAAGTCACTACTGCCAGAGCTGATGAAATCTTTGACGAGCTTTTTGCTAAACTTTCTGAACACTAGGAAATAATGATGAAGAGGCAAGAAGCCCTTTTCCAAGACATGCTCAAAGCCCAAAGGAGGGCTATCATGGAGGATGTCCGTACCATGCTGGAACAGGCCTACCTAGCTCAAAACCCAACTGACCCAAAACCATTCAAAGCTGACCCAAAACCCGCCTTTTATCCTGTTTATGGATCCACTTCTAGAGCTGAATCCAAAGACAAAGAACCTGCAAACACTAACATCATTCCACCACTACCTATTTCATCACCTAAATTCCTTAAAAATAACTCACTCTATCAACCCATGATAGTTCAACCATCAAATTTCACCCCTACTCTCACTTCCCGACCTGCAGATCCTTTCCAAATGAAGGAAGTCAACCCTGAAATCAAAGCCTTCATGGAAAAAGTGAAGCACATGGAAAAAATGATGAAGAATCTGAAGAAGAAAGAAAACCTAGTTGATACAGGCTCCCTGAGCTTATTTCCCAACGCAAGAGTTTCGCCAAAGTTCAAGATGCCGAATTTGGATAGATTTGATGGTACTACTTGTCCCCAAGATCCATTTAAAAGTGTATGTGGGGGCAATGCATCCCTTTCGTATTAACAACGAGCTCCTTGCTCAACTCTTTTATCAAACTCTTACTGATCCTGCCCTAAGATGGTTTATTAACTTAGATGATACCCAAAAATAGACTTGGGAGGACATTTGCAAGGCATTTGTCGAATAGTACCACTACAATAGTGAAGCAAAGATTATAAGAAGGGATTTAGAAACCACAAAGCAACTTCCAGATGAGTCTTTCTCTATGTTCCTTACTAGGTGGAGGGCCAAAGCTACTCAAATGGTAAACAAACCAATTGAGCAAGAACAAGTAGATATCATTGTCAAGAATCTACTTCCTGCCTATAGAGCCTATTTGTTAACTCAATACCTACCCACCTTTAGAGCTTTGGTTGCAACTGCATCAAAAGTTGAGGATTGCATCCAAAGTACATCATTTCAAGCTGAATTCCACACCACCAACCTGAACAGTGATGAGGAATCTAGTTATAATTCAACCCCACCTCACCTCAGCCCTAGAAGGCATGTCATGGAGTAAGTTCAAGTTCAGCTAATCTGACCTGTCTGAGATTGAATTGCAAGTCTAAACCTGAGTCCAAGTCTGAGTCCAAATCTGAGTCAGAGTCTGTCATCTTATTTTTATTTATTCTTGTCAACCATAGTGGTTTCTTTTGTCATCTTGCAATATAGTTTCCTTTGTAGTAATGCACATACATTTTCTTTTCGTCTTCCTTGTTTAGTCCAACATGGATGAGCCATTAAAAAAAAGAGAAAAAAATGAAAAAAAGTGAAAAGAAAAGAGGACAAAAGAGAGAAATGAACAAACAGTCAAATCTACCATAATTAGCACATGTTAGAATTTAAGGTGCCATCAACAATTGCACTTAATCAAAGAAGGTCAAATAGTTGAATCATAAATCAAATGAAATTACATATTGCACATTAGGTAATCAAACAATGCACCTCAACTGGGTCAACCTTTGCCAAATCTAGAATTCAAAGGCTAGAGCCCCTCAAAGCAGTAGCCCAAATTATGATGGAATATTTTCTCCTAAATGCAAGCTTGCTAAGCTGAAAACTCAAAAAGGGCAGCTTATGCAAAAGTTAGAGCTGAGAAAAAGAGAGAGAGAGAGAGAGCTCATCCAAGTCATCTTCTCTCATGTCCAAAGTTGTCAAATCATCTTTAATCAATCTGTCATCCTTCCTAACCAAAGGTTTATTCTCTAAAGGATATACAATCTTCTATGCTCTTATCCTACAATGGGGGCATGTCTTCCCAAGAATATCATCATCTGTCAATCTGTCCTGTCGCTTAGCTCAAAGAGCTAAGGCACAATCCCTCATACATATCTCTAGTCTATCACATCCTTATCTCTTATTTGGAAGCATGATCCCAATTTATCTTCATCCACTAGCCCCTTAGCCATTCCTAAGGGCTCGTTGTTTCAACTAGTGCAATCTATAATTAAGTGTCACTCCAAGAGTCTCTTCAGTCTCAAATAATAAGAAAAGCTTGATTTGCTCTTTTTCATGATTCATGCTATAAAAAGCAAAATCATACAACCTCCATAATTCTTTTCAGAAGTTTCAACCTACCTTCAAAACTATTCTCGAACTTTATGAAATCATATTGTTCCATCCCATGCCACATTAGCAAATCATACCACATACCACCCATTCCTTGGCATCATCTTAAAATGAGTAGAACCAAAATTCCCAAGTCTATCAAGGCTCATCATCTTTAAATCTAGTTTCCTCCGCAAAACTAGAAGTTGAGGCATATCTCCCAAAAAGCCTTCATCAAGAAGCCTAAACCAAAAGCCTTCATCAAGAAGCCCGAAACCAAAAGTCTTCATCAAGAAGCCCAAACCCAAAAGCCTTCATCAAGAAGCCCAAATCCAAAAGCCTTCATCAAGAAGCCCAAATCCAAAAGCCTTCATGAAGAAGCTCAAATCTAGAAGTTTCAACCTACCTGCAAACCAAGAAGCCTTCATCATGATGCCTAAATTCAGAGGCCTTCATAAAGAAGCCTAAATCTAAAAAGCCATCGCCATGAAGCCCACTCCCAAAAAGCCTTCGCCATGAAGCCCACTCCCAAAAAGCCTTCACCATAAAGCCCACTCCTAAAAAGCCTTCACCATGAAGCTTAAATCCAAAAGCCTTCACCATGAAGCCCACTCCCCAACAGCCTTCACAATGAAGCCCACTCCCAAAAGGCCTTCATTTATGAAGCCTATGATCTTCTTTAAGGCAAAATCAAATTAAGCCTTTCAAATGGATTTCTTTAACCAGACCTACCCTCCTTAGCCAAGACCTTTCCTTGCAAGGACTAATCTTTAACCATAACTTTCAATGGGCAAACTGGGTTGAGCCACCCATATAGGAATTCCCACACCCCTCATCTTTTAGAGACATAACCTTCTGTAAATCTAACACTAAAGCCAAACAGATAGCTTTGATCTCAATCCTTTTAATACCAAAGCTAAATAGATAGCTTTGATCCCAACTTTCCCAACCACCAAGGCCAAACAGATAGTTTTGACCTCATTCCTCCCAACACCAAAGCCAAACAGATAGCTTTGACCCCTCCTTCTAATCCTAACTTTCCCAGCCAATAAAGCTGAACATACAGTCTTGACCTTAATCCTCCCAACACTAAAGCCAAACAGATATCTATTTGGCTTTGGTATTAGAAAAGCTAGGATCAAAGCTATCTGTTCGGTAAAAAAAAAAAGAGAAAAAATAAAGCTCATCCTAGTCATCTTCTTTCGTATCATTCAAAGTTTGTCAAATCATCTTTACTCAATCAGTCTCATCTCATGTCTTCAAAATCATCCTTCCTTACTAGAGGCTCATTCTCTAAAGTGGTATTGTATTTTACGCCTTTATTTCATAGTGGGGGTATGTCTTTCTAGGTCATAATCATTTGTTGTTAATCCGTCTCATCACTTAGCTCAAAGAGCTTAGGCAAAATCTCTCACATTGATAGTCTATCATGTTCCTATCTCTTATTGAGAGCAAAATCCCCAAGTTGTCTTTTCTTATTAGTCCTTCGGCCACTCGTTAGGGCACTTCCTTTCATCTAGTTTGTCATCTACATTCAAGCCAATAAAGTGTCACTCTAAATGTCTCTTTGATCTCAAAACAACAAAGTTAGCTTGGCTTGTTCTTTTCCATGAATCATGCTACAGATAGCAAAATCATACAACCTCCCTAATCCTTATCAAAATTTCCAACCCTCCTTTGAACCATTCCCTAACTTCAAAATGTACCATTCCATCTTTTTAAGTTCAAGCCTCATACCATCCTTTCCTTAGCAAAATCTCATCATCTTATAAGGGCTAAGCCCATGGGCAAAACCAACGATCCTAAGTCTTTCAAGACTCATCATCCTTAAAGCTAGCTTTCTTTAGCATAAGCAAAATCAAGTCATGTCTTGCAAAGCTTAAGAAGGGCTCAAACCACTCAAGTCATCCCATGTCTCATTGGCAAAATCTCATCATCCTTGAAAAAAAAAAAAACACCAAGCCTCATTAGCAAATTACATCACCCATAAAGTCCAACCAAGTCAAAGCCTGCCAATAGTTTAATGGGCATTGAAAAATCTGATATAACCATGACAAAGGGCAATCCTCCATCTATAAGCCTACAGTATCCTTATGACTAAAACCTATAGCACTGCACTTGAGATAAAGCCTTCACCATGAAACCCAAGCCTAAAAGCCTTCACAATGAAGCCCAAGCCCAAAAGACTTCATCATAAAAATCACTCCCCAAAAGCCTTAACTGTGAAGCCTAAGCCTAACTTTCACCATGAAGCCCAAACCAAGAAGCCTAAGCCTAGTTTTCACCATTCACAAATGACCATAATCTCCTCCAAAGCCAAATCTAACCAAACTTTCCCCAACTAATTTCCTAGCCAAACCTAACTGAGCCAAAGGCAGAACTTTACCAAGTCTTCCAAAAAACTCCTCAAAGGTTTAACCTAACCAAGCCACAATCCCAGAGCTACCTAAGCCTTCCATATGAACTTCTCTGAGGACAAGCCTCATAAGTTGACCTTCCCCAAACCTTCCAATCTAATCATCTCAAAAAACCTAACCCTCCTTATCAACGTCTCCAATTTAGCATCAAACCAAAGTCAAACCTATCTAAACTGAATAGCCCAATCTTTTCCAAGACCACACCTTACTTCTTCCTAGTCCAAACTGATAGCCATTAACTAACTAATCTCATACCTGACATACCCATCTTCACCTTTAAGCTAGCCAATCAACCAAAAACCAAATCACCAAACTATTTTCCTCTATCATTCTAAAGTGGGGGCACCTCCATTCTAAATATTCATCTTTATAAAATGGGGGCATCTTTTTCCTAAAGATCAACACTTTTATATCAAGACTGACCCTTCATAGGTTTAAAGTATCAGATCATTGCATAATTATCTAGCATTTTTTGCATTGAACAGGATCATAAATCAAAGCAAAATTGTCAAAACTCTCAAAGAAAGACAAGATCATTATTTCCATTCCTACCAGACAGGATGGTCATCTCTTCTTGATCTTACTAGACAAGATCATCACTTTTCATTCCTACCAAAAAGGACCACTACTTTTACTGTTCCTATTAGACAGGACAGTTATCTTTACCATTCTTACTAGACAGGATGGTCATCTCTTCTTGATCCTACCAGCCAGGATCATCACTTTTCATTCTTACCAGAAAGGACCACTACTTTTACTATTCCTACCAAATAGGACAATTATCTTTATCATTCCTATCAGATAGGATGGTCATCTCTTTTTTATCCTACCAGATAGGATCATCGCTTTTCATTCCTACTAGAAAGGACCACTACTTTTACGGTTCCTACCTGACAGGATAGTTATCTTTACCAGTCCTACCAGACAGGATGGTCATCTCTTCTTGATCCTACCAGATAGGATCATCACCTTTCACTCTTACCAGAAAGGACCACTACTTTTACTGTTCCTATCAAATAGGATAGTTATCTTTACCATTCCTATCAAACAGGATAGTCATCTTTTCTTGATCCTACCAAACAAGATCATCACTTTTCATTCCTACCAGAAAGGATAACTACTTTTATTGTTCCTATCATATAGGATAGTTATCTTTACCATTCCTACCAGACAAGATGGTCATCTCTTCTTATTCCTACCAAATAGGATCATCACTTTGTCGATTCCTACCAAACAGAGTCATCTTCTTTCCTACCAGACAGGGTTGCCATCACCACCACTTTGTCGATTCCTACTAGACTGGGTCATCATCACCACCACTTCATCGATTTCTACTAGATAGGGTCGTCTTCTTTCCTACCAGATAGGATCATCATCATCATTCCTACCAAACAAGATCATCACTTTGTCAATTCCTACCAAACAGGGTCTTCTTCTTTCCTACAAGACAAGATCATCATCACGATTTCCTACTAGACAAGACCACCACTTCGTTGATTCCTACCAGATAGGGTCGTCATCACTACCACTTTGTTGATTCCTACTAGACAGGGTCGTCATCACCACAACTTCATCGATTCTTACAAGACAGGGTCGTCATAACCACCATTTCGTCGATTCCTATTAGATAGGGTCGTCATCACCACCACTTTGCCAATTCCTACCAGACAGGGTTGTCATCACCACCACTTTATCGATTCCTACCAGATAGAGTTGCCATCATTCCTACTAGACAAGAATATCACTTTTAGCTCCTACCAATTATCATATACTACCTGCCACTAGATCTCCTAAATATACCAGGGGCATCTTCCCTAAATTCAACCACACCTCTCACCCAAATGTCTAAATTCTATCCTAGACAATAATTTGGTTCCTTGTACCATCTCCCATCCTCAAGTTCACTGTCATCAGAATTGCCTTTTAGACAAAGACAATCCTGATGAGGGGGTAGCTATGAACCCTTAATTTTGCACCTTCTAATATGTGTTTGAACCTTAAAAGCACTTAGACTCAGTAAACAAACTCTTAGAAGTCAAAAACTCTCAAAATAGAAAAATCAAAATATTTCTTTTTGGCATTTGAACCCTTTCAAATTATTCGGGACTGAGTAACGAATACAACATAACTAGAATCATGAAAAACAAATGAGAAATGAGCAAGAATGGGCAAAAACGGGCAAAAACAAGGCCCGTTGCGATAGAGCTTTACAGAACTACCACAAAGCCCTCTGCGAAGCCGCAAAGGGCTATGCGGCACTACTATAAAGAGCTCTGCGGTGCCGCAAAGCCCTCTATGGCAACTCCGATGAAAATCTAATTTTTTGCAATCCCACATCAAAAATTTGTGTTTTCTATGCTTCAAACCTCCTCCTATATATAGAGGACCTCCCCATACTTCAAAACACCAACTTTTAGAGCTTGAAAAGTAATAATTTCAAGCAAACCACTTCGTATTTGCTCTTTGCTTCCCAAAGCGAGTTGGGGGGTTTCTCCTTGATTCCTATTTGACTAGTTTAAGGCTTTCTGCCGACAGCCTGTGCAAGGCAACTCTCTTACTCTAGGCTCGTGTTCGCCGCCGAAGGCTAGCCGCCACCCGTTGTAGAAGGCTAGCCGCCGCCCACCATCCAATACTAGCCACCATCTACCGTCCAAGGCTAGCCACCGCCC